>PYUH01000016.1:614880-635590 GCA_016808085.1 Suaeda aralocaspica
GACAAACACCAGTGCACAATTACCAAGGAAGAGAATGTTCCTTCTGTTTGTCTGAACCCCTCCTTTTGGCTTCACTTTTTGGGGTCTTCTTCTACAAGCTGGATTGCAGAAAAAAACACCTTTTTTGTTGAATCCCACTAACTCTAAAAAGCGGAAAAAAAAAAAAAAAAAAAAGCGCTTTTTAGAGTTAGTGGGATTCAACAAAAAAAGGATGTTTTTTTCTGCAATCCAAAGCTTGTAGAAGAAGACCCCAAAAAGTGAAGCCAAAAGGAGGGGTTCAGACAAACAAGAAGGAACATTCTCTTCCTTGGTAATTGTGCACTAAAGGTGTTTGTCAAAATGCTTCACTGAACAAAAAAAAAAAAAAACAGAGATTTTTCTTTCTTTCTTTAAAAAACTTGGATCATAAAATACAGAAAAAAAAAAAAGAAAGAAAGAAAGATTAAATTTTGATGAATACCCAAAATTTGAATGGAAGAAAGGAGGAAAACCCAGAAGTTAAAAGAAGGAGAAAAAAAAGAGCAAAGAAGAGTAATCGTTGTCAAAGAAGCTAGATTACTGGGAAAGTTTTGATGGTGTAAGAGTTTGAACTTTGAAGGATTAAGGTCAGAAAAACATGGCACAAACAATGTAAGAGAAAGTGAAAGGAGGGTTTAATTTCATTCTATATGTTTAATTTTGTATATGTTATTCTTATAAAAAAATAAAAAATTATTTATTGTCGTATTCTATCGTTAGCTCAATCTACCAGCCATTGATGTAGACTTGAAGCTAAGAATAATAAAAAAAAATAATATATGGTTTGCTCAGAAAAGAGAGAGAGAGAGAGAGAGAAGAATGAGGAAGAAGAAGATGGTGAAAGAGAAAGCAAACGGGGGTGAGTTGGGGGATAACGGAACGGACCAATTATACTACTTAAAAAGAAAGCTGTAGTTCACTCTCTCTCTCTCTCTATTATATTTTTATGAAATGTTTTTTAAGATATGATATGATGATGCAAACATATTATAAGTCAGCCATATATGTGTTGCTTTTTAATCTTCTTTCATGCCAAGTTTTTATTTACTGTATCTATACTTTTGATATCTCTTTTTGTGCTTTATCTATCAAAAGCTTGGTGTTCAATATATTGGTTTATGTATTTATAGAGGGTTATCTAAATGATGCGAGTTCATAATTCAGATTCATATCTTATTGTAAAACTTAATTAGTATTTATACGATGAGTGTTATAGTTTTGATATGTTGATAAAAGATGTACGTGTAACAAAATTAGTTTGCTCCGTAGTAGTTATTGGACATACTTAGCTTTTACACTAAAAAGAATCAAATTTGCTTCTATGTTATAAATTTCGCGTTCATCTACAAAATTTAAATGCCTTTATATTGTTTACACAATTACACGTATCATGCCCAATTACAATACAGATAAATCCAAAGGTTTAGGCTTGAACTCCGATAGACCAATTCAATCATAGGTCTCCAACCATCGACAGTGCATTTGGTTGAATTGATCCTTTAATTAGACAAGCTTAACTGGTCTCCATGGTAAGTGCACTTTAGCTAGCATGCATCATACGCATGCTACATTATAAATTTTTAATCAGCTTAATTAGAAAGAGTTTCTAAAGATGTTATTTAACAAAATTTTTTTTTTTAATTTTTAATCAACATATGTACAAACTAACAGTAAATTATAGTGATTTTAAAGAAGCATTATATTATTAATACAAAAAATAGCCAATGTGGTGAGAGGGAATATTTCATGTTACGTTAGGTCGTCTCTTAAAATAGGATTTTGTGACGCAATATGATGTTTCATCAATTCATGTGTTTAATTAGTTGATATAATAGTGAATTATAATTATAATTATAATGAATAAATGAGTGAACGTGTGAAGATGGCCCCTAAAAGCTCAAGCAAATGATCTTAGGATGACCCTACTTAAAATCCCTTGCGCTCTCTAGTCTTAACTTCAATAATGTCAAAGTGTCAACTTCTGTAATTATCTTCTTATTTTATTTTTTCCAATGGTTATGGGCCCAAATTTCATTTTCAATTTTGATATTTCTTGATAACAAATGCCTCTAATAAGATTGTCTCTAGTTAATCAATTTTCTTAATTACTTTTTAGCACCTTTTTTTATTATTTGCCTTCTTTTACTTTGTCTTTACCTTCATTATTGCTCATTAAATTCTATTCTTACTTCATTCTAATTACTCTAGCAATGATATGTTTTAAGTAAAAAAAAAATTATCATCCATTTTACCTTAACATCATCAAATGTCACAACCGCATGGTTTTGACCTCACTTTAATCTTTTTTGCTTGCTCATTACCTCTCATGGTAGGAGTACATAAATTATAAACAATTAACAAAAAAAGTGTATTAAATTAATTAGTTATTTTGGCATAGATCAATACATATTTTAAATTGCATTGTATTATTATTATTTTTTAAGTACATGCATGCTCATCAAGGTAAAATTATAGCAGGATGCTAACTCATGTTATTGACTTAATTTCTTGTTTTAACCTACTATTGCATTATTATACTCCATATGATTTGGGAAGGGAATGTCCTGGATAGCCATCTGCCATAATAGTACAAATCTTGTATGTTTTGTTTACAACTACAATGACAATTCATAATGATTCTATATCGTTGAACACAATGGCTTGTAAAAATACCATGGTGATATCAAAATAAAAAAAAAATAAAAAAAAAACAAAAACCTTAATTATATTCAACACTAACCATGCTTATTTTCAATCAAGGTAATGAACTAATGATCGTACATTTTTATCATTATATTATCGATCATTTGATGCAACGAAATATAAATGTAATGAATATGCATAGTTCGGGAATATTAAGGAATTCGATCATGTACATTATTGATAATACGGGATTACTTGTCATGTAATAAACGATTCATACATATAAGGTAACTGATTAATGATTATTCTCAAACCATTAGTTACCATTTGCCAAATAATGATTTAATGGAAAACCCTATGAAACATGAAAAGTAGAAGGCTAGCTAGGGTTGCCAATTGCAAAACAATATATATATATATATAATCAAATGAAATAGAAAAGTTAAGAGGTTTGGTACCAACCATTAAAAAGGTATGTACAAAGAGTTACATAAGTTTGTTTAGATAATTAGGGGAATGATAATATAAATATGTTATGTTATGTTATGATATGATATGATATTGAAAAATATAATGAAGGTAGCTCAATTAGCTAAGCAAAGCTCGTCACATATACGCCACCTCTTTCAGCCACTACCGACCGTCATCATTATACAGAATTGCCATTCCACTACCATACAATATACATACAAAAATTAAAAATTAAATAACTATACTCTTTCTATTGACTGTTACGGAAAGTCAAATCCCGTTATCTTTTTGTCAATTTGTACACACCGTTCCGTTCTGTTAGAAGGACGGACGCCGTTTCGTAATGGATTGACGTCATTGGCAGGTGGCAGAAGTTAATTGGATTTGGCGTAGAAGGCATGGGACCCCACCAACTACTAACCCTTCTCCCATGGCGTGGCCTTTAAATTAGGTCCCTCTCCATCATTGCTTCTTTTTCAACTTGCCCTCTTCTTTAGTTGATTTTTCGTACTTTTAAACTGCTTATTATTTTACACCTAAATCTTAAAAATGAAAAATAAAATACAATAAAATAAAAATGACTAGCTAGGAGTCTTTATAAAATGACTAGAGTCACACTTACACATTTGATGTTAATTGAATATGTACGGAATAATAGCATACATGCATACAAAATTTTCGTTTTTGTGGTGTAACTAGTGAGTCATGACTAAGAACAATCGTGTAGATGAGAATCCTTTGATAAAAGTAATTTTACTATTGTACTACGTAAATGTTAACATTAATCAAACTAATACAAATAAACCTAGGTCATGCATGATCTTGCCATTGAAAACTTGCAATTACTAAGTACTAAATTCGTCAGTCGTCCTTATAATTTGTCCAACAACAATGCGTTGATCGGGAAATGATCAAATCATCTATAATTTACAAGAGAAGGATGATTTATGTTAAAATTGTAAATTTCTCTATAAATTTACTATCATCCATTAACTCATTACCACCCTACACGAGTAGACATAATATTGAAAGGTGAGATAAAATATTGGTGGCAAAAAATACAAGTATAAATGATCGGGATGAAACTCGATCACAATGTATTATAAATTTCATTATTTGAACTTGTAGTCATCATCTTTCAATTAGTCAGCAAAGTGTATAAAAAAGTTGTCAACCACTTAAAATCCTTGAGTTGATTATTGGGCGTATCACGTATGGATGTCAACGGGAATAGGCTACTTTATAATTGGGCCATTTTGTTTGTGAACACAATTACACAAACAAGTAAGAAATAAACTAGTTGAAATTGGACTTAAGAGCATTATAATTGCAATCAATAATTATGTCTTCAATTTTATTTTATTTTTTCGATAATTTGGCATTATTCAGAAGAAGGAAATTAAATTCCCAGATTTCCTACATACGGTTAAATCATGACAATTAGGTGATAAGTATGATCATGTGATGGTTTATATGTTCTCGTCACAATTATGCTGCTAATCATGACTATCATAATGCAACTCCCCCCACCATTTTTAGACAAAGACTTGATATCGATGTTTCAAAGTACTCCGTAACTATGTCACATTGTTCGGCTAGTTCCGTTCGGAATTCAACAAATGTGGTCGAACTCTTGCCTTGTTGAGGTCTACTCGTATGTACTCTCAAACACTATACGGTCCATTAATTAATCTACTAGGTTATATTTTCCTTTTTAAAAAAAAAAAAATAACACAAGTATACATATTTTAATCACTTGACATAAAAGCCCAAATTAAACAATTTATTAGATACATTTGGGATTCATCTAGGAAAATATTGTTATTTTACATTTGAAAAATAATAAATGAAGAACCATGAAGTTTTTTATTCGAATAATATGAATGAATGATAAATAAAATAAATGATTCCTTTTATCCCAGTCAATTGTCAAGCTACAAAAGAAACATTTGAGAAGTCTTGGTTAAGTGATGACGAGGAATGTTGTTAATATAACACAAATAGTTCTAGATGGAAAAACTTTTAAACTACGTTTTTCCAAAATCTTTAAAGAAAACCTAGTTTTTAGAGGTTGAAACCAATCATGGTCGTCTTCGGATCACCTACAATACATGGAAGAAATATAAGGCGAAAATAAGACACAGTCCGTGACAGCCCTCCGAAAGCAAAAATTAAAGACTATAGTTCACACTTTTTAAAGGTTTGGGGTTCCGCCAAAAAAATTGTTGAAAATTTTACTTGATATCCCTATGGTCAAAACAAGGTCCTTGAAAAGTTTCTTGGGGTTTGGCTAGTCATCAGACTAGTAGTCATGAGAAAGCCAAAATACCAATATGCCCTTTTCGAAGATTGGCTAAAAAGGGAAGATGAAAAGTTTTTTAAGGCTAAAACTAATCTTGGGTCATCCTGGGGTTACCTACAACATGTGGGAGAAATACAATGAACATAAGACATCCCAAGAAAACCTTTCGGAAGCCAAAATGAAGATTATGATTCATGCTTTTCTGAGGTTTCGGGGTCCTTGGAAAAAATTTGCCGAAAATTATACTTGGTGTGCGTACAATCAAAACAGGTTCATTAAAAAGCTTTTCGGGGTTCGACTGGTCAAAAGACGAGTCCCGGAAGAGCAAAAAGACTAATATGCTAATTTTGGAAATTATCTAAAAAGGGAATATAATAAAATTTTAGAGGTCGAAACCGTTCATGAGTCGTCCTGGGACAACCAACAACACATGGAAAAAATATAGAAAAAATAAGAAAGAGCCCGCCACAGCCCTCTGGAATTCGAAAATGAAGACTAGGCAATTCACATTTTTTTAGAGGTTTCAGGGTCTCGAAAAAAAAATTACAGAAAATTTTACTTGATATCCCTATGATCAAAACAAGACCCTTGAAAAGTTTTTCGAGGTTTGACAAGTCATAAGACAAGTTCCGAGAGTGTAAAAAGACTAATATACCCTTTTTGGAAATTGTCTAATAGGGGAAAATAAAAAGTTTTTTGAGGCTAAAACCAATCTTTGGTCTTCCTAAGTTTACCAATAACATGCGGGAGAAATACAAAGTGAAAATAAAACAAATCTTGAGACAACCTTACAGAAGTCAGAAATGAAGACTATAATTCATATTATTTTAGAATTTTCAGGGACTCTAAAAAAATTGCCGAAAATTTTACGTTGTACCATTATGGTCAAAACAAGGCCATAAATTGTGTGTGGTGCCCTTATGGTCAAAATAAGGCCATTGAAAAGCTTTTCCGTGTTCGACATGTCAAAAGGCGAGTCCTTCGAGAGCAAAAGGACTAATAAGCCTTTTTGAAAATTATCTGAAATGGGAAGATAACAAACTTTTAGAGGCTGAAATCATGGGTTATCCTAGGTCACCTACAACACGTGAGAGAAGAAATACAGGGCAAAATTAGACAAAACCCTCGCAGTCCTCCCGAAGCCAAAAATGAAGACTATAACTACTCTTTTCAGAGGTTTTGGCCCGAAAATAAAATTGTCGAAAATTTCACCTACCATTCTTACGGTCGAAACACAACCCATAAAAAGTTTTTCGGAGTTCGACAAGTCATAAGACGAGTCCGAGAGAACGAAAAGGCTAATACGCCTTTTTTGAAAATTTCTAAAATGGAAGATAAAAAGTTTTTTAGGCTGACACTAATCTTGAGTAGTCAGGGGGTTACCTACCACACGTGGGATAAGTACATGGCAAACATAAGACGGATCCCTGCCCTCCAGAAGCTAAAAATGAAGAATATAATTTACACTTATCAGAGGTTGTCAAAAAAGGGACGATAATAGATTTTTGGCTGAAATCAATCATGGATCGTCCTAGGATCACCTACAACACGTGGTAGAAATACAAGGTGAAAAATAAAAATAAGACAGAGCACAGAAAAGCCCTTTGGAAGCCAAAATTGAAGATTATAATTCACACTTTTCATAGGCTTCTGGCTGTGCCGCTATGGTAAAACTAGGGTCCTTGAAGGGGTTCGATAGGTCATAAGACAAGTCTCAAGAGAGCAAAAAGACTAATATGCTGTTTTCGCAAACATTCTAAAAAAGGAAGATAACACAAGTTTAAAGAGACTATAACCAATATCAAGGGTCGTCCTAGTGTCACCTACAAAGCATGGGAAAAATATAAGACGAAATAAGACAAAGCCCAAGACAAACATCTAGAAGCAAAAAACGAAGGCTAACAAAAAGAACCGAAAAAATTATGGCCTAAAATTTGGAGATTCCGAGGTCCCGAAAAAATTTGCCACATTTTGGAGATTCTGAGGTCCCGAAAAAATTGCCAAAAATTTTACACGGTTACTCTATAGACAAAAGAAAGTACTCAAACAACTTATCAATCCTCTAAAGAGCATAATAAGGAGTCGAGATAACAACAAGATCGGTCATGCTCTTCGTGGGTTTCGAGATACCGAAAAAATAATGACCTAAAATTTTACATATTATCCTCAAGATTAAGGGAAGGCTCTCAAAAAATTGAAAACACCTATAAAACTAATAAGACGGTATCGATAGAAGAAGAAATATCCTTTTTTAGTCTTTTACTAGGATCAAGGTCCCGAGTACAGAGTACGAAAATCTTTAAGAGAAGTATATTTCAGTTTCATGGATCGATCTTTGATTGTTGAACGAAATGCCCACCAAGTATTTACCAAAATGTCATGTTATTTGCCAAAATGACAAATAACTGTTATTAACCTAAAAATCCGACCATTGAACAACGCTACTTATTTGTTTTTCTGATAGAGGATTCAATTTTTGTCTCTTCTCCTGCTGAATCAAACCTTTTTTTTTTTTTTTGCCATAATGCTTCATTTCCGAGTAGTATCAATGAGACAAGTCCTAGCTCTCACGGCCTAAAAGTACGCTATTCAGATAAATATGCACAAGCTTACGATCTAAAAGATAAATTATAAGTGAACAAAAGGATGACAAGTTGACAACAAATGCTTTGCAAACTTGCAAATTGCAACAACAGATTTGACATGATAGGAAGGTATTGTTTGCTGTTTTCTGGGAGCATACAAGCTCCTCCAGTTGTAGTCTCGTGATATTGCTGCCTCGATCTATCTGTAGGACCCATTGTTTGCAAACTGTAATTGCAGTTTGCTCTCAGCTTAACTAACTAACCATTTGGAAATGGTTAGACATATAAACCAGTAAAGGTTTCAATAATTGTAAAGATAGGCACAGATGGACTATAAGTGAAAGTGTGTGAGGTCCATTAGATGATATTTTTAAGGGAGTCGTCCATTGATTTCAAACAATTTAGAATCAGCCAAGTTTGTATCGCATTTATTTTCCGGTATAAGCAAATTAATCGAACATAAGAAACCGAACAATACATGATTCTACTACAAATTTCTATGGTCATAGATGATGTTTTATATGCATCCATAACCTTAAATTGTGTGGGATTTCAACTTCAAGAAGACATGATAACTACGAAGTATATCAAAATGAAGCAAGATTTTGTGTAGATTACAATAGATTGATGGTAGATGGCCTTCACAATTTCTGAATTACCGACTGCATGATCACATTATTATAATTATTTTTTTTGTTCCCCTCAAGAAACTATTAGAGATTTCAGTAAAAATTACAACACATGTTTTCTTCAACAAATTTTGCTTATCTGAATCTATACTTAATCATGTTCTCATTGTCTTATTTTTACTTATTTTCATCAAAAATAAGTTCACACCAACAAAAACAAGCAGTTCACCTCAATAAAAATAAATTCAATACAGTTCAGCAAAAATCAAATTCAAACCTTAATAAATTGTTAATGATTTTAGTAAAAATAAGTTGAGTTTAATAAAAGTAAGTTCAACTCAACAAAACTAAGTGCATTTCAGCAAAAAAAAATAAATTCATATTAGAAAAAATAGGTTGACAAAAATAGAGCCTTATTAGTACTTATCAATACTTATCAAAATTTAATTTAACTTATCTGAACGTCCTTGTATTTATTGAAAGTTATTGATTCTTATTGGTATTGGCACTTATTTTAACTTATTAATAATTATTTGAACTTATATAAACTTATTTATACTTATAGGAACTTATCTAATACTTATTGATACTTTTTTTTTTTTTGAAAGGGAAACTTATTGATACTCATCGGAACCTATATTATTCAATAAGTACCGAAAATAAGTTGAAGAAAACAAAGCCTACGTATCTAAGAGTGACAGTAGTATGGACAAGATCACAAGAGTTCAAACAATTAACGTCACCAAATTAATTTTGGACACTCTTGTTCTGCTGCAATGACTGCAGTGCCAACTAGCATTTTTGGTAGGACACTCGACGCCCGTGATTCATTGCCCCTTGTTGGCCTGATGAATCAAACGATTCTTAATTTTATAAAATTATAACACTTCCATACAATAAACATTGATTCAAGTCATATTTGAATTTTGAACCAAAACTAGTATGGGAAAACTGTTTGTAACTTACAATATGCTCACAATAGTATAATTTCGGATTAAAATATGCTCACCGTCTCACCGATAGAGTGATAGTCACCTGGCTCAATCAGAACTTATATTAGGAATAACGTAGCTAAATCAAAAACAAAAATCAAGCAATAGTGAATACTGAGTATTATAAAATCATTACTCTTTCTCATATAGTCATAATACACGGCTCAATAATTTCACATTATAATAATTTTATGATAGGTTGAAGTTCATTAATGCCTTAAAAATTAGGGCTCACCCACTTGAGCGCCATACCAAAAATATCTAGATCTTAAAAAAAAGACAAATAAAAAAAGAGGATTTTTGAAGCAACACATCATTGTTGTCAATAATTAGTGAACTAAGTCATCAGCAGTCCAAATCCACTATAAATTCACATTAAGAAATCCATCCTCTCAAAACCAAAAATCAAATTTCCTAAGACATTCAAACAAGATAACATAATGAAAAGCTTTTCTTTTTTGGCATTTCTCACTATACTTTGCATTTCACCACTAATTAGGCCAATTCATGCAATCCCACGTCCAACTACCACTCCAAAATACACAGATTTTTTGAAAGCATCATGCAAGACAACACTTTATCCTCAACTTTGCTACAATTCCCTTTCCAACCATGCAAGTACCTTCCAAACAAGCCCTAAAATGCTAGTGAATACTGCTCTCTCAGTGACCTTAGCCACCACCAAGAGCACCGCAAAGATGATTTCTAGGATGTCAAAAGGTGCCAATATACAGCCAAGAGAAGCCAGTGCTCTAAGGGACTGTTTGGAAGAGCTAAACGACGCAGTAAATGAGCTTCAAGAATCTATCAAGGAGATGAGTCACATGAAAAGTGGTAAAAAACTAATTGGCCTTAAGATGAACAATATACAAACTTGGGTAAGTGCTGCATTGACAGACGAGGACACGTGCATGGATGGGTTCAACAAAAAGTCCATGGATGGGAAATTGAAGAATGTTATTAGAAGGAAAATCAAGAACATTTGTCATCTTACAAGCAATTCCTTGGCTTTGATCAATAGTTACGCTTCATCCATGTAAATTATAGTCCATAACTGCTTTGCCTTTATTATTGATGGGTTTCCAGAATTTTAAGAGCAAACTTTTATTGTATGTTGCTATCTTTTCTTGGAGAGTGCAATCTATTATGGTAAACAAAAGTGTATAGTAGAAAATCTTAAGCATAGAGTCCCAAAGAATCATATCATTCTCTGATACTGAATGAGTACAAGTTTGATTAAAAGAAGCTGCTAATATTAAATTATTGTTTCAAAATTGCATTTGGAAGTCTCTTTTTCACAGTAACAAATAATCCATTTAGTAACCATACAAATATATCAATCACTTTAAACAGTATACGAGTTGACAACAGAAAAACCCTCAAGTGCGTGACTCAAAGTCAAGTTTTGGAGATTCCAGAAATATGGTAACAGAAACTTAAAGTGTCTCAGTGTTTGGTATTCATGTATCCTTAGCATCAAAAGATTCTAAAGAATTTGGGAGACTGTTATAGAAAGTGTACCTCTAAGAAATGAGAACCACTTGATAAGAAGCAGAGGCTCAAGATGATTTTTTAGGAGGAGACATGTTATGGATCAAAGATAATGTGGTAGTTGCAGAAAAAATCTTCACCAACACCTCTGCAGTATTTATTAACAATCAATTATCAACATTTATATAATTTTTCCATGAATTGACAAGGAACAAAAAAATAAAAATATATAAACAAAAAATTGAGGAAGTTACCTATGAAAACACAAAGAACTTCGATGAGCTGTAATTTTTTATTTTCCCAGCAGTTTGCAACCCCGCTTTGAACAACCTTCACATCACAGAGCAAAAAAATTAAAATAAGTTCAAACTAGAAAACCACTAGATTTGCTAGTTTACAATGCTGGAAAAGGAGGAAAGTACCCTGCACATAGTAACAGCCAATAGCATTGTTAATTACCCTATGTTATACTTACCTGATTACCTCTTTTTTTTTTACTCAAGTACTATTTGTGTTCCATACTAGAAATTCTAACATAGATCAAAGAAACTTGACACTTCATTTGGGAACGAAGTTGTACAATATCTCATAAATTGGCACTATTTGATGCCTCAACACAAGGTGCTACATAGAGCACTATATTCTTTGGTGACGCGGCTAGTACCATAAGCATGTATGAATTCACACATTCGAAAGCATGGTAACAGATAGAAATTAGTGAAAAAAAAGCAGAGTGAATAAATCAAGAGCTCAATTCAAATCTTAATGCTTGGAAGTCTAAAAGACTGAAACAGTTCAATAATAATTTAATACACAGATCCAACATTTACAGCACACTGGCTTACACAGTAAAACTAAAAGCCCTTGGAACCCAGAGGTCCAAAATTCGCTCATCCTTTGGCTAAAGTACATTAACTTGAGCCTATGAATAGTGGGAATTTCAATATATCTCAACAAAAACAAACATTAAACTCCTATCTCTGTCCCAGTCGAACTCTTTTCTAACACCCCTTCATTTATCTACTGTAATCTTGCAAGCTAAGTCCCATATCATATTCAAAACCAAAGGTAGCAAAACCTACAATTATCAACAACAGCTTAGCCTAAAACTTAGTTTCAAGTAGTAACCTATTCGTAGAGTATATTCCTGGCAAGACGATAGTCATGACGAAAAGTATCGTCAGAAATTGCTCAAAAGAAACATATAACTCTAGGATTGAGATCTTTAAGTGCATCCTAAATCCTAATAATAGAGCCCACTTCTGTTTGTCAAGCTTAGAATATAGGGAATTAAAAACACAAGAAACCGGCTCTCCTGATCTAAATAATAACTTTTCCCCTAAGATGCTTGTAAGTTGTAACCAGAAACCAATAGCTATGTGAGTGTATTAATGAGCTTGTAGAGACATTGAAGCTGATTTTGTAAACTTTGTAGGTTCATGCACATGATACTGCAGTCCAAATTTAGTATACAAGAGATATTTGCAAACTTATCTAATAAATGGTCTTTATAAATAGCTAGACATTACCTCTAATAGAATACCGCTCTTCATTGCACCAATCAATGAAAAGAACACTGCAACAACGGACATGACCAAATATATCTTCAAAAATATCGATCGGCTATTTCTACGACCTTCGACATTAAGCAAACAACAATTAATAAGATAAATATACCTATACAAAACAAAGGACTGAAGTACGTGTCACAAGACAAATGCAAATAAAATAAGAGACAAGCATATTGACCTAATTCACCAACCAGAAGGGAAACAAAACTGAGACTAACTGATGAAAGCCCAAATACATCAGAAGTTTCCCCTTTCACCACAGGTGACAATACTATCATCACACCGCTCAATAGGACAAGTCCCTGCAAAAGCAAATCGAGATTTGAGTATAAATAACTCAAAAGGAGCAAATTAAGTAGTTGACGATACAAATTGTAAAATTATGTTGAAGTTTAGTGGTCATTAGCTGAATTTATAACAAATAAACAAGATCTCATGCACAAATAACTATGAATCATAAAGAAATATTGCTTGTACCTTGATGCTTAAATTTCACAAATACAAATTAATAGCAACAAATAAGGGCCCCAAAAGTTGCTAGAATACTGTTTGGTAATGGAGCTCGATCTCTAAGCATGTGTTTTCCTTCACAAATTTTTCTTTTCACCTATACCACCTTTAAAGCGGTAATGGAAACGTAGAATAGAATCACAACCTTGGAGGTGCACAATCATTTGTATCTACATTTCCATCTACGAGTTTTTCTATACAAAATTAACTTAATAATTACCATAAACAAGAAGGGCGGTACTTAGAGTACAAGCTAACATGCAACTACATTTTGACATAGAGGTGAGTCTACATTGGCATTAGGCTATTAGCTATTGTTGCAAATTGAACTTTAACCAACAATCAATCAATCAATGAATGGTAGTCTTGGTCTCAATTGGGGTCTCAATGAATAGACTATACTCAGAATTGAGAGTAGATATAACCCCTAATCAAACAAATGATCATACGAAAACACATAATTAAATAGTTAAATGCTTGAAATTTGGAACAACGAAAGCAATAAAATGTCAACAAATTGGGAATTCCATAAATCAAAGAAACATAATCAACAGAAATTAAAAAAAAAAAAAAAATCCAGATTAACTGAATTTCACAATTAGAGTAAAATTTTGCATCTTTTGAATTTCCAATGAAAGAAGGGAGTAAAAGTACCTGAAGAAGGAAGAGCAACGAAAGACGAGACTTGGCTTTGGCAACTCTAGTGTACCCTATTCATCCATTTGATTTTGAAAACAATATTAAAAAAATTACAACTAAAAATTAAAAAAAAAAAAAAAAATAAGAGTGGAAGAACAAACTTGAATCGACGACCATGCGAAAAGAATAGTCGGAGCCATCAGTTCCCGACGGCCTAGATCTTCTCTGATTCATCCTCAACTTTACGGTGGTCAGCATACACCAATACAGAATCACAAACTTATGACAAAACTGTTATTGGGCTTTTTTTTAATAATACCAATTATATTGGGCCGGCCCATTTATTGAAGAGGATTATTACAGCCCAGTAGGGGTTAATGTTGCTAAAATCCACTTCCTTCTTAAACCCCAACCCTGTTTTGGCATCAATCGTTCTGGTGTTTAATAAAAAAAAAAAATGTTTTTTTTAAGCGAATTAGAACACAAATTAAGACTGCCTCCTCATTTGCTTGATCTTCCATTGGAAGATGCTATCAAAGGCCAACTTGAATCCATCTTCTTAGACAAGGTTTCATCCTTTTTTTTCTTTTTTAATTTGATTGAATTGAGGTTAATTGATTAATAATAACTGTGATTTTTTTCTTTTTTTTTGGGGGGGGGGGGGGGGGGGGGTTAAAGCAATATCTTAGTGATGACAGGCGTGCCATACGTGTCAAATTCAATTCCTAAAACTTAGATGTACAATGTGAGTGTAAGCCTTTTGAAACTCATGGGATATTGTGTAGGCATTGCATTAAAATTTTTGATATGAATAGACTAATAGCTGCACCTGAAAAGTATGTACTTAGGAGATGGCGTAAAGACGTTACTCGTAAGCACTCCCTTATTAAGGTATCTTATCATGATCCGACAAAGACAGAAAATGTTAAAAGGTACGATGAATTAAATGTCATATTTGACCTAATGGCTATACAAGCTTCATCTTCAGACAAAGCAGCAACAGTGATGCGTAAGGGTTTGGAAAGAATTAGGAAGGGCCTACTTAACCTCAACAAAGTCACNCAGGTGATTGCAAAAGTAGGTCTTTGTATATCAATTCACAGTCTGAAATCAATTGACGGCGGTTTTGTGTTGCCTGTTGAAGGTGCTCCCACTTATACGGTAATTCCTTTCTCTTTACTTTTTTTGGTTTATTGTGTTTGAATTTTAGTGTCACTAGCTCTAACTTGACAGCTTTACACTCTTACTTGGGTGATTTTTCATCAATTGCTATATGCCTATATTTCATTCATTTGGGATTCTCTCTATTCTACATTTTGTGTTGTGTCCAACCGTTCATTGGTGGAAATTTTGGACTGATTTACTTAGTATTTTAAATTGACACTTACATTTACATGTAGTGCACTTCTGTATAGCCAAAAAATAGCTAGAGTTTTTGATATTTCAATGTTTCAAAATAACGAGGATGGCAAATTACGGAAAAACAAGGAAACATGGAAATGTATAGGAAAATAAACTATTTCAAAAATAATAATTATGATAATAAAGTTAAAGTAGTTTACGAAACAAAAATATCTTACACATGGAACATATAATCTTGTATTGCATTGCAAACAAGAATCTAAATCTCAAATAAAACATTAACTACACCACCTATATCGACCTTAGTGTTGAGAATAGTGAAAGCACAAATTCTATGTAGGAACAAAAATATATAAATAGAAGAAACCTTATAACAAAGAAAATTCTTGACAAACAACAATTGTTGGCAACGACTTTGTGCATGTTAACAATGTTTATTTTTTTACTGTTTTTGGCTTAAGACTAATATTGATGATTAGGCGAGTGTGGTTGGGTCACCTACAAAACGTGGGAGAAATATAGGGCGAAAATAAGACGGAGCCTAGGACACCCCTCCGAAAGTCGATAACGAAGGGTATAATTCACTAATTATGAAGGTTTTGCGTCCCAGGAAAAAAATTGCCGAAAATTTTACAATGTGCTCCTATGGTTAAAAAAGGGCCCTGGAGTAGCTCTTCGGAGTTTGAAAGGTCATAAGATGAGTCTCGGGTGAGCAAAAATAGAAGTATGCCTATCTCAGGAAATTGTTAAAGAGGGAAGATAACAAGTTTTTACAGGCCGAAATTGAGCATGAGACGCCCTTGGGTCACCTACAACACATGGGAGAAATATAGGACGAAAATAAGATGGAGTGCAGGACAACCCTTCGAAAGCTAGAAAACGAGAGTTATAATTCACATTTTTTGGAGATTTTGGGTCCTAGGAAAAAATTGTCAAAATTTTTTACAATCTGCCCTTATGGTCAAAAAACTGCCCGAGTAACTCTTCAACATTCAAAAGGTCACAAGACGAGTCCCAATAGAGCAATAATAGAATACGTCATAATGCCCTTTTTTAAATATTGTATAAAAATAGTTTTTAGAGGCTGAAACCAAACGTGAGATGTCCTAGGGTCACCCACATTACAAGGGACGAAGATAGGGTGAAAGCACAAGACGGAGCCTAGGACTACCCTCTGGAAGTCGAAACTTAAGACTATAATTCATAGTTTTCAGTGATTTTGGGTCCTTGGGAAAAAATTGCTGAAAATTTTATAGTATGCTCTTACGGTCGAAGAAGGGTCTCAAGTAGCTCTTCAGTGTTCGAAAGGTTATAAGACGAGTTCTGAGAGAGCAAAAATAGAATATGCGCTTTTTCATAAATTATCTAAAGTGGGAAGGTAAATAGTTTTTAGAGGATAAAACTGAGCGTGGGATGTCCTAGGATTACCCATAATACGTGGGAGATATATAGGGTGAATACAAGATGGGGTCGAGACAGCCCTCCGAAAGTTGAAAATGAAGGCTATAATTCATAGTACGTTCTGGGACCTTGGAAAAAATTTTCCGTAAATTTTACAATGTGGTAAAAATATTGTTGCGAGTAGCTCTTCCGGGTTCGAAGGGTCATAAAACGAGTCCCGAGAGAGTGAAAATAGAATTATGCCTCTTTTAGGAATATTGTCTAAAGAGGGAAGGAAACAAGTTTTTAACGGTTGAAATCGAGCCTGGGACGTCTTATGGTCACCTAAAATATGTAAGAGAAATATAGGGCAAAAATTATACGATGGTGAAAATGAAAGCGGTAATTCATAGTTTTTAAAGGTTAGGTTTTGGGTCATGAGAAAAAAATGCCGAAATTTTACAATGTGTGCCTATGTTCAAAAGAAGAACCCCGAGGGGGTTCGAAAGGTATAAGTCCATCATAGAGCAAACATAGAAGTATGCCCTTAACGAGATAGAACCCTGGAAGGCCCTTCAAAAGTCGAAAACAAAGGCTACTATAAGTCACGCTTTTCGAGGGTTTTGGGGTCCCGAGAAAATATTAGCCTAAAATTTTACATGTTAACCCTCGGATCAAGGGAAGACCACTATACAATTGAAAACATTTATAAAGCTAATAATATTGAATCAGAGGACCAAGAAATACCCCTTTTCAAGGTTTTGAGGGAATTCGGAAAAGATGTAACTTGGGCACGTGAGTTGAGTCATGCGATGGTCATAAATCGTGTACTTAACTTCAGGACAATAGGAAACACTTATATGTAAATCATAGAGTTTTTGAAACGTTTTGTTTCACATCACATGAAATTTGGGGAGAAAATGATATGGAGCCCCCGAAGGCCCTCCAAAAGCCAAAACCAAAGGCTATAAATCATGCTTTTCAGTGGTTACGGTGTCCCAAAGAAATATTAGCCTAAAATTTTACATGTTAACCCTCAGATCAAGGGAAGACCTCTAGATAGTTGAAACATCTAGGATTCTAATAACATTGGATCGGAAGATCAAGAACTACCCTCTTTCGAGGTTTTGGGAGAATCCGGAAAATAAATGTAACTTAGGCACGTGAGTTGAGTATTTGAATTATAGGAGGATCATAAATGGGTATTCAGCTTGGGGACAATGGCAAACACTTCTATGTAAGTCGTAAAGTTTCCGAAACGCTTTATTTTACGTCTTATGAATTTTCCTCTTCTTTTGAGCTCAACTAAAATGAAATGTACTAAACTATAAATCACTGAAATGGACTGAAATTAGCTTTATTGAAAAGAAGCCAGCCTTCCATAATGGTGACTGTTAGGAGATGGTAAAAAGGCGCATTATAAGGCCTTATTGTCACTGAAAGGGTTAGTAGATTATTACAATTCTAGCAAATACGGAGTAATAAGTTGTACATATGTACACTACATCCCCCCCCCTCCTCTTCAAGTATGTATATTGGATGCATGGTACTATGATGTGATAGATACAACCAACAATACTACGAATGGGAACGTGGAGTGAGTGGAAAACGTCGCTAAAGTAGCTACTGGACATACCAATGGTTGTTTTTCGTCTCAATGTTAAACCTTTTGATTTAATTGCTTCTTGTGGAGGAGTGTTTGTCCTGGCTTTTGTTTATCTGTTTCCTGATGTTTTATTGAGATCATTATTTAAGGCCAATGGAGCACTAACATCTCTGTTTCCATTTCCTTGGAACACACATCTTCTGCTACGCAGGTGGTTTTTGGAATGGTCGTGTTTCGACCTTTTGTCGGAGAAATCATTCCGGCAAAACTTAAAGATTCAAACTCAAAGGGGTTACGGTGTATGTCTTGTTTGCTGGACTCTTCATCATTTTTATCATGTACTTTGTAGATGACAATAGTATTATTGCTTACTTCATGTGAAATATTTACCTGCACCACAGTCGTACCTTATCAGATTTTCCCTTCCTCTCTGTGCTGCTATTGTCTTGAAATAGCCACAGGAGGCTATCACGCAATTTACTTTTTAGTGAAGACACTGTTCAGGATCATATGCATCATTTGTCAAGCATTTAAGCCATATTGTAGTGTTAATTTCATCACCTTTTTTACCCAATAATTAGCAGTTTAGTTTGGTAAGAACACATCAGGCCAGTGGGATTCATATTGATTGTTTATTACATGGCTAGAAAGATGCATTACCAGGGTTTTAGGCTGTCCATTTTCTTTCTTATGAGGTTTTTTTAAAAAAAAAAGTGGATACTCTTTTAGGGGAGGTGTCCTGTTCTGAATATTCAGTATTCAGACTATTCACTGCCTCGTGAGTCAATTGTTCATAACCCAACTGTCTGCAATGTTGAGAATTAAAATTGGATTAGAACATAGGGTTAAATCTCATATCGACTCAAAAATACCCAATATATATGAGCACTTGGAAGCTTATGTTATGTTCCCCAAGTCCCAATTAACTTTTCATATGCAATAGTGATCATGTAGAGCATGGTTTAGGTCTGAAAATCAACTAAGACAGCTGGACCGTAGTCAAATTTTGGCTATATTCAGCTATTTGATTCTTAGATATCGTCCCTTTGGTCATTTTCATAACAATTTTTGGCTTCTGATTGGATTATATAAACTCAGTTTTGTATCCGCTTTGCTAGTTTTATTGTTATGTAAAGTGATTGTTTGATTGTTTCTTGATGTTGTACATGTAATCAGTGTCTCTTGGGTTTTTTGACGACATATACATCCCTTCCTATGCTTTGCCGAACCCATCACATTCTGAGCCCGATATTGATCCGTAAGATTCAATCATGTACTTTGTTTTTCTTTTCATCACTTGATTAAAAATACTTCACTGCTTGCCTTTTATATTTGGAGGAAAAATGGGAAAAGAAAGGAAGAGAAGGATATAGGTGTAAATTTTTTTTTCCGATGCTTGGCTAATTGAAAGGAATTCAACCTTTTTTTGTCTTTTGTTCAAACCCAAAAACTCGCTCACTTCTTTTCCTTTCCTTTTCCATCCTATTTTTATCTACCAAACAACATTTAAGACTTTCTTCAATACCTTTGATCAACAAAGGAACTAGTACTTTGTCGAATAAAATGTTCTACCTGTCAGTGTTGCATTGCTAATATCTGTGACACTGCAGCAATCGAGTGAAATGGGTGTGGAGGTACGAAGATATTGAATTTCCTGTAGAGGAAGATAGTGAGGTCAGGAAATTTTGGTTTTGTCATTGTTGCTCTTCTCAATATTATCATTATTTTTTTTTTTCATTGATTAGCTTGTTTACTCACTGGCAGATACGATTTCGAGTTACTAGTGTTGACTACCCCACAATACCCTTGGAACAAGAGGAAGGTTCAAAACCCTTCGCTCCAATGGTTGTCAATGTGAGTTCTCTCATCTGGTTTAATAATCATTGTAATAGGTGACTAACTCCGAAATTAGAGATGTAAAGAGAAATCATTTATCTTGACACCTTATCATTTACTGTCATGTTCATTTCAAATTTTAAATGTATTAGTGTACTCTAATTTTTGTACAATGTTATGCATTCTTCTGTTAGGGATCAATTGACTCTGATGGTTTAGGACCCATAGCATGGTGGGTATGATTTATGGAGCAAAAGAAAGCTTGATTGTTGACCAGCATAGTAATTCACGATCGTAGACGTTGATCACTACTGGGGCTGGCTGTCAGTGAAATGGTGAGTCTATTGGATCAAGTCCCTCTAACAAAGGAATTTAGTAAATATTGATGGCGAAGCTGCTTAATCTGTTTCCTCGCGGTCTTGTTGCTGGTGCGATATACGACTTGGTTACTACTACTCTTTTTAATTCTTATGTCCTAGTGCAATGCTAGAGTATGTAAGACAGCTTGGTATTTTATTTATCAGAGAAATTTTCAGCTGCAGAGAGCATTCTTGATCTAAATTTGCTCCATTGACCATTACCAGTTCAACACAATTCTTTATATTTACATATTTATATAATTACCATTACCACTATATTAGGCGCTTAATACTTTATAGTGTTTTTTTTTTTTTT
>PYUH01000016.1:637580-656157 GCA_016808085.1 Suaeda aralocaspica
ATAGATCAAAAACCGAAAACGGCACTAGTTATCAAGGTTTGTAAACGTTCGTATGAATCATGAATGCATACGTTTGTTGTAATGAATTTAATGTTTTTTTTTTTTTTTTAACAACATTAAATTCATTACAAAACGTATGCATTCATGATTCATACGAAACGTATACAAACCTTGATAACTAGATGCCGTTTTCGGTTTTTGATCTATATGAACATGACTTATCTATGCTAATATAATCTGTGCATTGCATGTAATTAATTATTACAAATCAACTAATTAACTAAAAATATAAACTAGTATATGAATGCTTGGTTTTTGTTGACAATAGAAACCACGATGCTTCCGTATAGAGCTGGAGAATGGAAGAAAGAAGAAACCCACTTGGTGAATTGAATGAGCACGGACATCTCACGTGATTTAAGCCGTCTGTCTTGGATCACTTGTTATTAACATTAATTACGTTTTGTTATTTAAAAATTACGTATAAAAAGTTTTCGAAAATTAGTCAATAACTTCACTAAATTTTAGCTGAAACACCTCATTAAACAAATCCTTTTTTTCATTGAATTTTTGTTTTTTGTCCTTATAATTTAACTGAAATATGAATTATTTTATAGAGAATTATAGAGCAAGAATCTTTTCATTCTTTTGGGCAATATGAATGCGTTATAGGATCGTAGCATCATAGGTATGCTGTATTTGGTGTTGAATTGGTTGTTTTATATGTACATTGATTAATATATTATCCATTGTTGAACTTGATTAGTGGATCAAAGACTTAATTGTTTTGCTTAATTATAAGTTAACCGTTTGGAATGTTTCCTCAACTTCATTACTTTAAAGTTTATATGATTATCACGGTCATGGTATAGCCGTATAAAGGTTATTACATTGTAAAATTGCATGGTTAAAATTCAATTCTTAGTAAAGATGATATATTCGTATTAAACCAAAAAATAAATAATAATTCAAATGTTAACTTGTTCAGGCCATTAATATCGAGTTAATTGCCTAAATGATCATCATGGATGATTAACTTGTCTCACTTCTGACATAATTGTAGCTTAGCTGCTTAAGGGTAGTATCATATTAATCTTAAGACTAATAAAAAAAAAAAAGGGACCTTCAATTCTAAAAAAAAAATTAATTTGGTACGTATAATCATAAGGTAAGTATAAAAGCAATGTTTAGACAAAATTGAGGATATGTAAAAAAAGGGTTTGGAAAAAAAATAATTACGCAATAGAGCATCTGTATATCTAGGACAATTGATTTCTTAGTCAATCATTTTATTTAATTTTACTCAACAATATTGCTCTTGAAGATAGATTAAGCTAATTAAACATCAATTCAAATTTTCGTGCTAAATAATGTAAAAGCACATGATCCAGCCTCATACCAAAGGCTGTTTCAACAGCTATGGGTTGAACTTACTTGCTACAACATTGCAACCTCGCTTTAATTGTCTTTTTTTTTTTTCTAATTTGTAATTAGGCTTAATATATGCTAAATTAATCATTTATTCCATTTAAAAATCTTAAAATGAGGAAAATTTAAAGATAATGAATATATATTGTTTGAAAAACGACTACCAAATTTTGTACAAGTTAAATGCTAATTACGTTAATGATGGACTCACAAAGTAATATTAAATTTTTTTTGTAATCATTATAAATAATAATTTTATTAGAAAATTAGTTTTAATTATTCCTTAATTTAGCAATGATGTTATGGAATAATTATTAAAAAATATGAAAGTTTAATTTTCAGTGTAGATGAACTAATAAAATGTGTTTGATTGATAATGCGGCCTAAAAACTCCCCATTAAACATCTAAAAAATCGTAAGGAGTAAATAATTATATCCAATTTTATTTGATTGTTTCACCTGACCAACTTTTCATTCTAATGTCTAATTTATACCACATATACCACGACTATTATTCAAGTTTCACAATTCTTATTTGGGGCATACGCCATCTCAAAATACTAATTTTAAGTGTCAAGCTAATTAAATTAAATGTCACTTGTTGTGTATAGATTGAAGAATATAATAGAAATTGAACAACAAACGAAATCGAAATAATGCTTGAGATCAGATAACAATATGTGATTATATCCAATTGATGCTAATAAGTGTTAATTAACTTGGCATCATTATTTCAAAGAAATTAGATGATGATTAGGGAGTAATTAGTTTGGTTGCTTAAATTGGCTAACACCAAATCTATACAAGTGCAGACAGCATTACCTGGATCAACAATGTGGTTGAAATATATGATGAATTGCTTGAATTGGAAGGCTATGACACGAAAAACATTCATCATTATGAGAAAAAGTTTAGCACATTAATACATTATATTCTTATTATTATGCATATATGGGTGTATGTGTAACCATGCTTTCATAACATACATCATATTTTTATTTTTGTAGGGTAGTTGAACTACTCTTAAAGTTCAAGGTTTCGCGCTGCACTTGGGGGTGTTTAAGCAAAGTGCATGTGCAAATCTAGTACTCCGTAATCAAAAACCAATTTTAAGCATTTTGTTGTCCTTACTTTTTGCCTTTTGATTTATTTGGTGCTCTACAGGTTTTTTCAAATTACAAATTATGCTATAAACAATACATGTTTAAACAAAATGAAGTACGTAAATATATTAGATCGAGTATATTAACGATTTTATTTTATTTTATGCCCTTGATCAAATCTTATTATAGGCTATAAAAGCTTACCAACATTTTTACGGAGTATTCTGTATTGATCATTTATCGAGACTATAATCCCTTTGAAAATAAGTTTAATTTGTATCTAATATTTTGTCACATTTTTCAACAATGCAAAGGGATCGGAGTATATATGATGTGTACAGTATGTACAAAATTAAAGGAAAATAATTTTCATTCTCAAAACATTTTTTTACTTTGAATTAATTTGTATCTAAATTTTTGTCCCATTTTTCAACAACACAAAGTATGATGCACAAGGAAAATAATTTTCATTCTCGGAACCTTTTTTTGCTTCGAATACATTTTCTACTATGCAATGTTTGTTCGTTGTTGCATATGAGTAATATGACTAAACAATTATCTTTCCCAGAAAAGTGCAAAATATTATTAATTGCCTAATTTTAAGAAGTTAAATTTTAATTAATTATTGCACAGAATACTTAGTGCATGAGCAAGAACTTACGTAAAGAAATACATCACTCATAATTACATAAAATAAGCAAAGGCATGAGTTGTTTCTGACATTTCATATCTCCATAAAAACCATACCAATTGAAATGAAATTAAGAGATCAACTGTTGAAAGGGAAAACATAATTAAGTATAATTTCCCTAGTCATCAAAACTCAATTCTCTAGCATTTGTTACTTATAAAACCAAACTTCTCCTAGAGATCTGAGTCCCTCTTATTGCTCACTATTCCAACAACGACCCTAAAAATTCTATAATCACCAATACAAGAAAAGCCAATAATCCTTAATGTCACCCTTAAACCTCTTACTCTTTTCTTTAACCCTATATGCCTCTATAGCTTGTACCTTCTCTCAATACCTAGATGAGTCCGAGGATCCTCCCTCTCCCTCGCCCTCGCCCTCACCCCCCGGTGATATAAACAAATGGTGTGATACCGTGCCACATCCTAAGGCATGCAAATACTTTATGGCTCGATCACCAGGTACTTTCGCGCCAAAAGAGAAGTGTGACTTTAGAAAGATGCTAATTGAGGTGGCCTTGGATCGTGCAATGGCAGCCCAAGGCCACCTATGGATGTTGGGAGATAGGTGTGAGAATCATAGTGAACGAGCCGCATGGTCCGATTGCATTAGTCTCTATGGACAAACCATACTCCAACTCAACTACACCCTCTTTGGTGTGACAAGCAACTCGAGTTTTACTGATTTTGATGCTCAAACTTGGCTCAGCTCCGCCCTCACAAACCTAGACACTTGCATGGGTGGGTCCAACGACATGAAGGTCACGTCCTTCATATGGCCCCACATCTCCTACAACGTTTCAGACTTGCTATCTAATGGTTTAGCAGTCAATGAAGGACTAATTGAAGATTTTTTCAACTCACCTGCTAGTAGAGATAACACAACCAAGTACCCTAGTTGGGTGAGCCGTGAAGATAGGAAGCTAATGCGTACTTCTAGAAAATTGGCTGTTGCGAGGGCGGCATTTGTGGTGGCTCGGGATGGTTCAACTCCTTATAGGACTGTTCAATCAGCCATTGATGCCGCTGCAAGGAGTCGTATGAGGGGTAGGAAAGTGATACATGTAAGACGAGGGGTTTATAGGGAAAATATATATGTTGGTCCATACAACGATGACATTATGTTGGTTGGTGATGGAATGAGGTCTACTATTATTACTAGTGGCCGGAGTGTTCGAGGCGGCTATACCACCTATAGCTCTGCAACCGCAGGTACGTTCATTTTTTTTTTTAAATCTCTCACAAAAATATTTAACATACTATACTTCAATATAATGTACGTGTGTATGTATGTGGTAAATTCCCCATCATTAGGATTACTAAAAATTGCATGACATTTGAATGTGTATACGTATATGTTCGTTATAATGTTATTGTATGAAGTAATTATATATTTAGTTATTTGCATTATTTTCATTAGGTAACTTTCACTAACATGAATAATTCCTTCATAATCGATCCATAAGGCACAAGCTATACATTCAGGTCGACGATAAACCATATAACTATAGTTTACTCCGTACCATTATTGATAACAACTGAAGATCCTAGGATAAAATTTGCAACATCCAAAATCTAACTAAATGACACTTAGTAAATTTCATGCAACCTATTACTTTATCATCTGATGAAAAATCAATTAGATTACTATATAATCTAGCCTAAAGGAAAATGATATACATAGTCCTAAATTAAAGGCGATGTATAAGAAGTTTAAAGTAGTGGTAATAAAAGGTTGAATCAAGTATTAATTATCTCAAATAATATGAATTTTTGCCATGAATTTTTAAATTATTTCTAGTTTGAGAAATGAATATCATGCTTATATATAGTCCTTAGGAATATGAATATTAATTCTCATTATATTAATAAAAGACTAAACTGAAAATCTAAATAGCCTTTTTAAGTCTACAAAGGTGTAAAGTAGTCAAAATAAATGGAGAATCTAGATCTTAAACTTAATAGTACGTAGTAGTAGTAGTATAGTACTTTTGAATATAGTTTTTGTATTTAATGCGGGCATCAATCATTGACTCCAACTTTAAGTAACTTGAAGCAACATTTTGCTAAGTCTGACTTTCATATGTACTTAAATTATACTTCTAAATCATTTGTATTTGATTATATTTTGTAAAGTCAGTACTTCCTTCACCATTTAAGCACGGTGGACCTTGTGCCAAGCAATACTTCATGTTACCGCATTAACTTGATCATGTTACTGTCTTTTCTCTGTTTCTTCTTGTCCCATAAATGTATAATATATATGATGATGCGTTGACATAAATACTATTGTAATTGAAAAACAATTAATAAATAAACTGTGATATGTAAAATTAATAGTGTACATTACGTTAAAGGACACTTACCAAGGAATGGACTAGTAATGATGTGTATGGAGTATGTTTGAAAATAAAATTCTTTTACATTATTTTCCCCTTATTGAAGGTATTGATGGACTGCGGTTTGTGGCTCGTGATATAACCTTCCAAAACACTGCCGGGGCACATATGGGCCAGGCAGTCGCACTTCGTTCAAGCTCAGATCTTTCAGTGTTCTACAGATGTGCATTCCTTGGCTACCAAGACACACTCTTTGTTCACTCACAAAGACAATTCTACAAAATGTGCTACATTTTCGGCACTATAGACATTATTTTTGGTAACGCGGCTGTTGTGTTTCAAAATTGTATGATCTATGCTAGACTACCTGTCTCTGGCCAAGCAAATGTTATAACAGCCCAAGGGCGGGTTGACCCTAACCAAAACACAGGAATTGTGATGCATGGATGTCGGATCATGGCAGATAAAGACCTCCTGCCTAGAATTAATACCGTGTCTACTTACTTAGGCCGGCCTTGGCAAGAATATTCTCGGACTGTTATTGCTAGATCATATATAGACATTTTAGTAAACAGAGCAGGCTGGATGCCATGGAAGAGTAGTGGGTATTTGAGGACCTTATACTATGCAGAGTTTTCAAATTTCGGGCCTGGTGCAAGACTTCGCCATAGGGTCAAGTGGCCAGGCTACCATATCATCAAAAGCTCCAGAGCAGTCGCACAGTTCAGTGTTGAACAGTTCATTGCAGGCCGGAAATGGCTGCCTGAAACTGGTGTGCCCTTCAGTCCTAGTATTTAAATTTAATCCATAAATAGTGTACTAATTATTTTGCGTCATGATTAATTTCTTATTGATCATATTAGTGTGGTGAGAGTACTACCCAGGGATAATTTTTATTCCCTTTTGTGTTTGATTAATTATTTGAAGATTGATCAGGTAGTTGATTTAAAATTGTCTTCTGGAAAAATGTTGATTTATACATATTTAATTCATGTAAAAAGCAAGGGATTAAAGGAGATAATTTTAGGACCATATTTGATATTTTCTTTCCTTTATGTCATCATTATTAGTTCTTTCAATATGAAGGATGTTTTTTATTATCAACTTCTTTCTCTGACTATCAACTTCAATTTCATGTACATTTTCTTCTACAGATATCATCTCATTATCTGTTCAATCTTGGTTATCATCATTTGCTTTCTTTTTCTACCCTGCTATGGAACAACTAATTTCTTCGTGCAAACATATTTACAAGTTCCCCTAAAAAATAAGTGCAACCCAAAAAAAAAAAAAAAAAAAAAATCATAATTTATACAAGTGTTGGTATGACAGTATGTCACCTTTCTGCATCTGCATAAAAAGAACAATTTGCACTGCAAGAAACTTTTATAATTACTTGACAAAAGCATTTCAATAAATTGATTACAATGGTGGCACTTCTATGGTTCTTCAACCTTACCAGTTACCATACATCCAGATCATATGGACAGTGTATCATACAACTGATCATATTTGCACACTAAGTCAACAGTTTCACCTGTGAAATATTCATAAAGCAACCTGAGCTCAAGTACAACCAGTCGACCAGCAGATATAAACACATCAGTGCCAGTCTTGGAATTTGTTTCTTGTACTCTATGTAATCTGTTTGCCTAATTGTCTGATGAGGTGCAAAAAGAACTTGTGCAAAACTCTATAATAATTTCAACCGCAGATGAGGTGCCAATCGCAAATCATTGAAACCAATAATGGAATATTAGAAATAGCTACCGTGTGATTAGCGGAAAAGCCTTGGAACTGATCTTTTCGGTACTTTGCCTTCAACCTTCATCCTTCTATATGACTCTCTAATGTGGCATGGGCGAATGGGGCCATAATCCTTTCTTTCAGCCATCACTACTTTAGCTGCAAAAAAACAAAAAACTAATACCAATTAAGAGGCAGGTAGCGGCAGATAAGCACACACAACAGAAAAATTTTCAAGGATCACCAAACTGGAATATTAAACAAGTTACATTATGGTTAAAGGCTCTAACTGTCTCACTTATCAATTTTGCTTGTCATAGCAATAAAAATACTATACATACACTGCGATCAGTGATCCACGAAGGTGAAGGCAATAAGCAGAAGCTCCAGACTTTATATGGAAGTTAATAAGGTCGTTAAAATGCTGGCAGAGTTTTTAAACTAATGCATACCTGTCTCAACAAGCTCCCCAACAAACATTTTTGCAATTCCAGACACCACGATGGTCATAGGTATAGAAATCTTCTGACTGCCTGTAATGCTTACTAGTAACTACAGTGAAACAGACATAAGTTTCAGTGAAAAGATGAACTTATAGCAATTCATTTAAGATTGAAGATTCCCTCTCTAATCCATGCTTTCATACATCAAATTTACAGAAATGAATTTCCTAACACCTACACATAAATTCAGAGTATCTCACTAATATCAAGTTAAGATAAATAATACGAAGTATGAAAGATTGCATACCCTTTTCATGTTGGATTTTTGGAAACCAGACCTCCTAAAAGATTCATATCTGCTCATTTGTTCCTCTGTAAATCGGGATAATATGGTCCTGTGAATAATATCATAAATATTTATCATTCCAAAGAACACTAAAACAAGTTATAAGTAGGATATCCGACTCTAAACAAAGGGTTGAGGTTTAAAATGATGTAATACAAATAGAGAAAGAATAATATATTAGAATCAGGTAATATTACGCACTCAGATACTCTATCTTCTAATCTCTATACGAAACTCACACTAACTAGGCACCAACTAGTTAACATTAATAAATTTTGTCCTAATAAACTCCCTACCAGAAGATCATACAGACAGTCAATACTACCGTCAAAAGCTTAATTGAAGCATGTTTTAGAAGCTCATATCTTCAATAATTGTAACAAAATATATATATGAAGAGCAGTAAAACATGCATATAGGACCAAACAGGCAAATTGCATGTTGTCATAAAGCATAGAAAATCACATACTGCATCACGGCCATTTTATCAGGGTCGCCACTAGATGGAAGCTTCCCGAGCTCAACTTCCATGTTGTCTTCTTCCTCATCCTCATCCTCTTCTTTGTTCTTGTTATTTGGTTGAGTGATCCTTGCAGAAGTTTGAGGAGGAGGAGTTGAAGTTGATGCAACATTAGTGTCAGCTGCAGCATCTAATCCCAATTCATCCTCTGGATGATTAGAAACATCGTTTACTGGTGTATCAACAGTTTGAGTTTCATTATCATTAGCTGCAACTGGGGATTCAGGTGGTGATTCCTCTTGCTCAACAAATGCTGCTTCAAATGGATCCTGCGACTGCTTCATTTTATACCTTACACAAGCCAAACCAAAAAAACAGATCACAAACAAGAAAACCACCCCAATTCATGTTATCTCTGAAGATTAAAAATACTCGCAAACTTCAATAATCCAATCACACTTACACCACTTAGAGTGAATAGACAGATAAACACTATTCAGCCAAAACACGTTCCATATTTCGAAGGATATACTACCACCATCACTAACACTTTTTAGTTTTACATATACATCCTAAAGCTGCACAAGTACCACTAAGGAACAGTCAAGATCGAGTTTGTAGTAAACAAAATTACGCTCAAGAATTCATGAGCTTGAAACTTGAAAGCTTGATTCGAGCTAGCGACACAGCTTTGCAAACCATATCAACTCAAGAACTGCTATAATTTCATACTACTTGTTATCCGTTACTCTCTACAGTTTACACATCACAAATGTACTTTATAAAAGCTGAAAAATCCCCAACAATTCAACAAAAATTAACACTGTGATCCATCTACGATTTCACTTTTACTAATTCCAACACCTACAAAATTGAATTATTTCACATTTCTTGTGTTTACACATTGCACCCAAACAAACGTTTGGTTGCATAGAACATACAATTATCACTTTACAATTAATAATAAGACGTAAGAAATTAATCTGACAAAATAAAAGAAATTGATTTTCAAACGAAACTAAAAACAACAATTAAATATCGAAATTTAGAAAGCTCACAATCGCATCTTCAATCAAAGAAGTAAAACCACAATTCTAGGGTTTATAAAAAGTTCAAGAATTCTAAATTGCGAAAGAAACAGATGAAAGGTTTGAACGATTGTGGCATTAGTGGAGATACGAATTGAAGGTTTGATTGAGAAATGCATCAAAACGCCGAAGTATATAGCTAAATTAGCAATGAATGATAAAAAGAAATAACAGCAATTAGGGCACAAAATGAAGTTGTAATTGAACAAATGAAACTTACCAATTTCAATTTGGGATTCACGAAATGAACAATGGAAGTTGTGGTTGGATCAAAGTTGCAACTAATTCTTGTGGAATATGGAGGGAGGAGGCCAATAGAATTTATACGAACATTTGAATGTTGTCCTCAAAGGGGAAGGGTGTGTTTGGCATCCGCTTCTAAGGTAGCTTTTAGAAATTAGATTAAGTAAAAAATATTGGTGTTTGGCAAGTAGTTTTTAGGGTAGAGATTAGACATTGAAGTAACTTTTAGAGATTAAGGTAGCTTTTAAGGTAGAGATTGTCAAAAACTATTTCAAGTAGTTTATAATGATTTTACTATTTCAAGTTTTGAACAGCTAAATTTGCCAAACACTCTAGCTTAAAACACTTAGTTACACAGCTGATCTTTAACTGCTACTGTTCACAACTCACAACTACCTCGACAACTAACAGCTACTCAAAAGCTAACAGCTAATAGCTAGTTTTTCCAAAAACACCCTTAATGTTGCTAAGTCTAAGTAAATGATATGGAGTCATGCTAATTTATTTTCGACTCCGTTACGGCTACCATAACCAATCTAATGTGTCAATAAAGTGGCTCAACTCATCTTTGCTTATATAGTAGGGAGTCGGGACTCATAAATATGTGGTTTGTCGTGTAAATACCCGTATCACAATCCATATTCAATAGTTTAAATTACAGGTAAAACTGTAAGAAGAGTTGTACTTATGAGTAAGATAGATCGAGAATTTTTTTCGGTCTATAATAAAAGTGAATATGTTATCTAATGTAAAAATTCACTTGTTTTGTTATAATTTATTGTAAAACAAAAATGCTACTCCTTGTATCTTTGATAGACTATCACACTCCTTCATTTTAGTTTATTTTTTTCAAAAGATTAGTATATTTTTAGTCAGGTGGTATGATCTCTAGCGTTCACAATTCTCTTGTAGTTCATGCAAAAGCCAATGCATCTATCGTTCAGTGCACCAAAGTGTAACACAAAAAAAAAAAAAATGTTAATTTTTAGCTTATTTTAAATTAAATGAACACATTTTTTTGACATTTTTCTTTGCCTTTGATTGTACATAGCCAGGTAAAAACGGTTGCACCACTATCACCTTAGTTTTTTTTTTTTCTACCTATGGACTTATGAGTCAAAATTATAGTTTGAGAACATGTCATTCTTCAGGCCATTTGGAGTGGAGGCTTCACCATTTCAATTTCAGATTTGTTAGAAAATATAATCTTTAACTTTAGCTTTGTAAAAAAATTGCAATTAGATTGTCACAAAAATTCAGTTGGTTTTACAAGCATATATAATCAGAATAAGTATTACGGAGTATTAAAAAAGAATCATATATCATCCATTGATTGTAAACATTATGTTTTCAACCAAACAAAACAAAACCAAAGCTAGGCTTTATTTCAATATTCATCCAAAATTTTCTTAACTATCATGGCTATCATAATCATAATACAGAGTTTTTCTTGGTATGTCACCTAAACACAAATTCTGTATGATCATGAATTTCTGGAAGAGTACTCACTAACAAATTGATTAACCAAAGCAAGGGCATTACTAGTACACTGCATGACATCCTCAAATTGAGCCTTAATTGCATTTTGTACCCCCTTATTTCTACCTGAGCCTTCAAACCCATCAACACAAGTGTTCTCATCAGTGAGAGCAGCACTAGCCCAAGTCTGCACATTACTCATATGCCATCGAAAGTCCGTGGAGTGGGCCTCAGCAGTCGCCATCTGAAATTCCTGGACGGACTTACTAAGGCGGTCCACTGAGTCCCCAATAACCTCTAAGCAGTCCTTAAGTGGCCCAATATCTCTAGGCATAGTCTGATCAGAGTGAACCAAGTGGGCTACATAAGCCTTGGCATAACGGGCCTTGGATAAGCTCATTACGAGAGCAGTCTGAGCCAGTTGGCGTGGGCTTTTACTGATTTTGTTGGCATAGAAGGATAGAGATTGGACACAGACTGATGGGTAGGCTGTAGAGCTACATTTTGATTGGATAAAGTTGTTGGTGGGAGTGGAGGTAGTGGCAGTCGAGGCGGCGAAAAAGAGAAAGAAAATCAAGAAGGGTAGAGTTAGAATGGTCATGACTTATGAAAGATGTATGTTTGAAGAAAAGAAGGGTGTTTTGATGCTATCTAATGCAATGCAAGTTGAAAGTGTTTTGATAGGTATAGATAGAGGTATATAAGGCCAACAAGGGTGAAGAGGAGTTGGGTAAATAATTTTGGGAGTAAAGTGTTCACATGTCTTTGTTCTTTTTCTATTTAAAGGAGGACCCATTTGGATTGGATTTGTGTTTTACTCCTTGAGTAGTGCTTGTATAACTAACTAAATAGATTCCTCATATTTCTTGGTTTTTACTGCTCCACTCTTTAGTTAGTACAATATTATCCATTACAAGTTTATGACCTTACGGAATACAGGCATACTACCGATATTTAAAATGCACCTCGGGGTTCACTAAGGTATGAAGTTGGATCAACTCAAAAAAAATAGTAGTGTGATTAATTATACTACATATATTGTTGCAAACTTGAACAGTAAGCGTTTTTAAGGTACTTGGAGAGATACATGGAAACAGCTAACCATACCTTTCATTTTCAGTGATCAAATATATGAGTGAGCAGTTGTGCTGATATTGACGCTTGCATTGAAAAGTGCTTTAGATGGAATAGAGTGTTACTAATTGTGTTAAGGAGATGATTACGGTGGGAGAGTTGTTGGAAGATGGACTGTTAACATGTGAACTGAACTCGGACAAAAGAAAAACATTTGGGATTTTACAACTACTTTTTACGCAGTTACGCATGCAAAAAATCAATGGGAATCCTATCACTATGTGAACAAGAGTGTTTGGTCTGCTTTTGGTTCTTGCAATCGAGAGCCTTAAATTATGAGCACTATTTAGTGGTAGAATAGTACATCCAGAATTATAGCATATAACCTCGTTATAAATTTGCCATAGATGAGCTTCAGTTCGTTTCGAAAATTCAAATCCTGATACAGTATTCATATTAACATCAACCAAAAGTTCTCCCAAGTACAGTCTCATATTCTATGCCTAGTTTCCTAACCTTCTTAAGGATACATCAATGAAATGGGTCGAACATATACATTCAATTTAGTAGTTGAATATTGACAAAAACTATTCAACTTCCTAAGACAATCACATTGGAAATTAATTTGCTCAACAACTTTCCAAATTATGTACAATTCCAGGTTTCAAGCAATGGTATAATAATAACTTAATAAGTAAATGCCTTGCAACAATGATCTTCTAACAACCAAGATTTGGTGAAGTAATTTACCGTTGATCAGCAATTCAGCATCCTTTCTGGCGACTTGATGTAGAAATCAGGGAAGATAGAGTTTATCACGAATCTATCGTACATTCTTCAGCTTTCAATCCACAGATGGGACACAATCCACTGTCCGATTTCAACAAGTTTACAGCGTCCCAAAAACCAGAGTCTACAAAGCAGTCCAATATCGTGCAGTTTACATTTACGAATCTAAACCTCTATCTTGCATCATTTTGTTCACTCTTTTTGAATCGTCTGATCTACCCAACTTGTCATATATCCTTATTAGCAAACCAAAGTTTTGTTCATTGTCAGGTTCCAATTCAAAAAGCTGTTGAGCAGCCAGCTCACCTATCTCTGCATTGGCATGCAGGAAACAAGCATATAGCAATGCTCCCCATACTGTTGGACCAGCCTCAAGTTCCATTTTCCTTGTTATAATGTCATAAGCTTCATCAACAAATCCTGCCCTTCCATAAAGATTTACCAAACAAGCATAATGCTCCATGATCGGAGAAATTCCATACTTGTTTGTCATTAATGAGAACAATGATTCCCCTTCCTTCACTAAACCTAGATGTGCACAAGCCGATAGCACAGCTAAAAACGTGACAGCATCAGGTATTATACCAATGCTTTCCATCAGTTCAAAGTATGTCAATGCTTGAGGATCCTTTCGATGTGCAGAAATGATAGAATTCCACGATACAATATCCTTATCTGGCATGTTGGAAAACAGCCACCGGCATTGGTCCAAAAGACCGTAGTTAGAGTAAAACACAATCAGAGAATTCGTGATTGGCAAGCTCCATTCTAAACCTTGACGAAGAACCCATCCATGCATTTGGACTCCAATTCTTAAAGACGAAATCTTAGAGACAACCGTTGATATTGTTACATGATCAGGTTCAAATCCAACTTTCATCATGTTGCGAAAAATCTCCATTGCCTTGGCTACAAGTCCATGGTGAATGTAGCCTAGTATCATTGAATTCCAAGAAACCAAATCCTTAGAACCAATCATGTCAAAAACTTTCCTCGCTTTCACAATGTCACCACATTTAGAATACATGTCAACAAGAGCATTCAACACAAACACATCATTATAAAAACCAAAACGAACAGCGTGCCGATGTAACTCTTCCCCAACATGAATCAACCCAACACCACTACAAGCCATCAAAGCGCGGGGAAAAGTATACTTATCAGGCTTAATACCCTCTTCCTCCATCTGAAAGTAAATAGCAAGCGCATCCTCAAACATACCCAACTCAGCATACCCAGAAATAAGAGAATTCCAAGCAAAAGCAGAGTCATTTCTCTTAGGCATTTCATCAAACAGTTGGTGTGCTTCATTCACTCGGCCACACGACGCATACAACCTAAGCAATTTAGAAACAACCCCAACATTCTTGCTCAAAATCCATGGTGGAATCAACCTGTGAATCCGAACACCATGATCAACGGCCTTCAATCGAAAGCAAGTTTCAAGAAGGGAGCAAAATGTCTGAGTATCAACAATGATACCATTTTTGAGTGATGCTTCTTCAATGTCACGAACAACTGAATCAAGTGCTTGAATTTGAGTTTGGGTTTCTGGGATTTGTTTGATTGGAAGAAGTGGGGTTGAAGATGAATTTGGGTATGAAAGTTTGTTGCCTTTATTAGGATGAACTATATGCGGGTTTATGTTTTTTCGTTTCTTAAGTTTTCTGAAATTTTTGTTAGGGGAAGTAGAGTTGATAATCGAAGAACAAAGTTTACTGTGTGTTGAAGTTGGTGAAGTTGCAAGCATTTTTTTTTTTTTTTTTTTTTTTTTTTTGTATACTAGTACACTGCATGACATCCTCAAATGAGCCTAATTGCATTTGTACCACCTATTTCTACCCTGAGCCTTCAAACCCATCAACACAAGTGTTCTCATCAGTGAGAGCAGCACTAGCCCAAGTCTGCACATTACTCATATGCCATCGAAGTAGTTGGAGTGGGCCTCAGCAGTCGCCATTGAAATTCCTGGACGGACTTACTAAGGCGGTCCACTGGTCCCAATAACCTCTAAGCAGTCCTTAAGTGGCCCAATATTCTCTAGGATAGTCTGATCAGAGTGAACCAGTGGGCTACATAAGCCTTGGCATAACGGGCCTGGATAAGTCTCATTACGAGAGCAGTCTGAGCCAGTTGGCGTGGGCTTTTACTGATTTTGTTGGCATAGAAGGATAGAGATTGGACACAGACTGATGGGTAGGCTGTAGAGCTACATTTTGATTGGATAAAGTTGTTGGTGGGAGTGGAGGTAGTGGCAGTCGAGGCGCGCGAAAAGAGAGAAAGAAAATCAAGAAGGGTAGAGTTAGAATGGTCATGCTTATGAAAGATGTATGTTTGAAGAAAAGAAGGGTGTTTTGAGGCTATCTAATGCAATGCAAGTTGAAAGTGTTTGATAGGTATAGATAGAGGTATATAAGGCAACAAGTGGTGAAGAGGAGTTGGTGTAAATAATTTTGGGAGTAAAGTGTTCACATGTCTTTGTTCTTTTTCTATTTAAAGGAGGACCACCATGGATGGATTTGTGTTTTACTCCTTGAGTAGTGCTTGTATAACTAACTAAATAGATTCCTCATATTTCTTGGTTTTACTGCTCCACTCTTTAGTTAGTACAATATTATCCATTACAAGTTTATGACCTTACGGAATACAGGCATTACTACCGATATTTTAAAATGCACCTCGGGGTTCACTAAGGTATGAAGTTGGATCAACTCAAAAAAAAATAGTAGTGTGATTAATTATACTACATATATGTTGCAAACTTGAACGTAAGCGTTTTTAAGGTACTTGGAGGAATACATGGAAACAGCTAACCATACCTTTCATTTTCAGTGATCAAATATATGAGTGAGCAGTTGTGCTGATATTGACGCTTGCATTGAAAAGTGCTTTAGATGGAATAGAGTGTTACAATTGTGTTAAGAGATGATACGGTGGGAGAGTTGTTGGAAGATGGACTGTAACATGTGAACTGAACTCGGACAAAAGAAAAACATTGGGATTTTACAACTACTTTTTACGCAGTTACGCATGCAAAAAACAATGGGAATCCTATCACTATGTGAACAAGAGTGTTTGGTCTGCTTTTGGTTCTTGCAATCGAGAGAGCCTTAAATATGAGCACTATTTAGTGGTAGAATAGTACACCAGAAGATATTAGATATAACCTCGTTAAAATTTGCCATAATGAGCTTCAGTTCGTTTCGAAAATTCAAATCCTGATACAGTATTCATATTAACATCAACCCAAAAGTTCTCCCACTACAGTCTCATATTCTAGGCCTAGTTTCCTAACCTTCTTAAGGATACATCAATGAAATGGGTCGAACATATACATTCAATTTAGTAGTTGAATATTGACAAAACTATTCAACTTCCTAAGACATCACATTGGAAATTAATTTGCTCAACAACTTTCCAAATTATGTACAATTCCAGGTTTCAAGCAATGGTATAATAATAACTTAATAAGTAAAGCCTTGCAACAATGATCTTCTAACACACCAAGATTTGGTGAAGTAATTACCGTTGATCAGCAATTCAGCATCCTTTGGCGACTTGATGTAGAAATCAGGGAAGATAGAGTTTTATCACGAATCTATCGTACATTCTTCAGCTTCAATCAACAGATGGGAACCAATCCACTGTCCGATTAACAAGTTTACAGCGTCCCAAAAACCAGAGTCTACAAAGCAGTCCAATATCGTGCAGTTTACATTTACGAATCTAAAACCTCTATCTTGCATCATTTTGTTCACTCTTTTGAATCTTCTGATCTACCCAACTTGTCATATATCCTTATTAGCAAACCAAAGTTTTGTTCATTGTCAGGTTCCAATTCAAAAGCTGTTGAGCAGCCAGCTCACCTATCTCTGCATTGGCATGCAGGAAACAAGCATTAGCAATGCTCCCCATACTGTTGACAGCCTCAAGTTCCATTTTCCTTGTTATAATGTCAGAAGCTTCATCAACAAATCCTGCCCTTCCTAAAGATTTACCAACAAGCATAATGCTCCATGATCGGCAGAAATTCCATACTGTTTGTCATTAATGAGAACAATGATTCCCCTTCCTTCACTAAACCTAGATGTGCACAAGCCGATAGCACAGCTAAAAACGTGACAGCATCAGGATTATACCAATGTTTCCATCAGTTCAAAGTAGTCATGCTTGAGGATCCTTTCGTGTGCGAAATGATAGAATTCCACGATACAATATCCTTATCTGGCATGTTGGAAACAGCCACCGGCATTGGTCCAAAGACCGTAGTTAGAGTAAAACACAATCAGAGAATTCGTGATTGGCAAGCTCCATTAAACCTTGACGAAGAACCCATCCATGCATTTGGACTCAATTCTTAAAGCGAAATCTTGAGACAACCGTGATATTGTTACATGATCAGGTTCAAATCCAATTTCATCATGTTGCGAAAAATCTCCATTGCCTTGGCTACAAGTCCATGGTGAATGTAGCCTAGTATCATTGATTCCAAGAACCAAATCTTAGAACCAATCATGTCAAAACTTTCCTCGCTTTCACAATGTCACCACATTTAGAATACATGTCAACAAGAGCATTCAACCACAAAAAATATATCTAAAAACCAAACGAACAGCGTGCCGAGTGTAACTTTCCCAAAATGAATAACCCAACCCACACCTACAAGCCATCAAAGCGCGGGGAAAAGTATACTTATCAGCTTAATACCCTCTTCCTCCATTGAAAGTAAATAGCAAGCGCATCCTCAAACATACCCAACTCAGCATACCCAGAATAAGAATTCCAAGCAAAAGCAGAGTCATTTCTCTTAGGCATTTCATCAACACAGTTGGTGTGCTTCATTCACTCGGCCACACGACGCATACAACAAGCAATTAGAAACAAACCAACATTCTTGCTCAAAATCCATGGTGGAATCAACCTGTGAATCCGAACACCATGATCAACGGCTTCAATCGAAAGCAAGTTTCAAGAAGGGAGCAAAATGTCTGAGATACAACCATGATACCATTTTGAGTGATGCTTCTTCAATGTCCGAACAACGTGAATCAAGTGCTTGAATTTGAGTTTGGGTTTCTGGGATTGTTTGATTGGAAGAAGTGGGGTTGAAGATGAATGGTTAGGAAAGTTTGTTGCCTTTATTAGGCCTACGAGAAAGCGTGAGGCCAGGGGAGGGTGCGTAGTTGAGGATAGGTGGTAGGAAAATGGGGCCGGGGTCTCGAGGGGAATCAGGAGATCAGGTTGATGAAGATGTAGAGAATAAAAGTGTAAGGTCCCTATTCCCGCTTTTTCCCCTTGCCCCTATTGTGGTGATCCTCATGTTGAAGGCGGTGATGAAGTTGCAAAGCA
>PYUH01000016.1:656182-690573 GCA_016808085.1 Suaeda aralocaspica
TTTTTTTTTTTTTTTTTTTTTTTTTGTGGAGTAATTAACAAATGCTGGGAAAACCTTAAATTGAGGCCAAAAAAAAAAAAAAAAAACAATTGAAGATAGAATTTGCAGATCTTCCTGTCTCAATTGCATCAAAGTTTAAAACTAAGTGATTGTGATGTTGTATTCTTGTTAAGATGTGACTTAATATGAATCTTACATTCATTGATTGATTTAATCAGGTTTGCACTTGCCGAAAGCTAAGGATAAGTTATTTCAACTTATGTTTAGCGATGTGCTTGTTCAAAAAAAATTCACACAACATCAAATGGGAGATTTCTCATCAATACAAAGTTTACAAACATAACGATATTCAAATTTCATTTGATAATGTTTTTAGATTACACGAATTGAACATAGCTGCTTTACTTTCATCCCACCTAAAGGTAAGTCGGAAATTGGTTGGTTTTTCTTACTGTAAATTGGTTTACTGTATTTATGCTGATGACTTTAGTACAGAAAACAGTTCTGTAAAAAAAATTGATTTACAGTAACAAAGAACAATACATCTTCCCATTTGGAACGATTAGGGAGTAGTACTCGCTGCATTTCACAAGGGCGCAATGAATCCTATGAACTAGAAGTGTTTCACCATTAAACCAGCAAGGCCCTCAGACATGGTGCATAGTTCAAACTTCAAAACACTTATCAATTGCCAAAAAAACAGTCCCAGAACAGACACCATCAAAATTTGCATAAATAATGCAGCCTAAATAAAGAAATAATCTCCATATAAAGGCACGAGAGATGGAAGAAACAAAATCATCTACTCTCGAAGAAATTATGGAAAAACAAAATGTTCAAAACTTAAAACTATAAAGTTGTAATCTTATTAGTATAAAACTATAAATTATGGAAATATATACTATATATTGAAATAGCATAAAATACGAAGATCGTTTAATATATGTCGTAATCTTATTAGTTTGATTTTTTAAGACTTCGGTGGCCATTTTCTTTTATGGCCATAGAAGCATTCTCATGTAGAGTATTGACTTGTAAATTTACCACAGAATTTTCCGCAATTGGGAGTTGACAAACTTGTCAACTCCCAAGGACATATCCATCTACCACTTATTGAGGAATTGACGATATTGCCCTGCAAGCTATAACTGTTTTGGGTGGCTGCAGTTATTACGCTCTCAAAATGCCACAATTGACCATCGCGTGATTCAGAAAGGATCCATTTGGGAAAGAACAAATGAAGAAATCACTTGACCTGTTCTTTCAACATCATCATCTAAGCATTGGCTGCCAAAAAGAAGCCACAAAAATTAAGGTTATATAAGTGTGAATACTATCCTAAACACAATGTAAAAGCACAAAGATGAAGCTCATAGAATGAGAACTCAAAAGGGCAAAAATATACTGTAAATTTGTAATAACTTAGGAAAAGATGTTATAGAGTTGGCAGCTAAACAGATCAATTTAAGCGGCTACACCTGCATACCAGGAAGGTAATAGAGATACCAGTACTGTCAAAGGGTGATATGTTGCATCAATGCAATCCCATATTAACATATTTACTCCTAAGGTTTAAAAATGATGCGTGACAGTAACCGTCAAAGACCACAAGGAAAAGATTTAAAGTTATTGGTAACAGGCAAGTTCTTGTTGCAAGTAGTAAGAGACTTCCAAAAGTGTAAAAGTGGAATAGTGAAGGCCAGCAACTGATGAACATAGGATGATAGAAAGGCTTCGGTACCAGATCTTTCAAAATCTAACATAGAATCTCAAGCATTCTTTAGACGACGCTGTGAACCCAGGCAGAATTTGCTACACCACCAAAAGGGTCGACACTTGAACAAAGGCCAACAATCAGATACAGGTATGCAAAGAGGAGGAATAGAAGGGACATACTAGTCTTTTGCACTATAATTTGTTAGCTGTAATTAGTTGCTGCTGTATCATGTGACGTTTATGCACCACGTGGTGTTTTTGTCTGGTAGTGAGCTAGGAGTAGAATAAATACACCTCATAGGAGTTAGGGTCACTCATTCAGAAATGTGGTGTGCTAATCATTATGAGAGACCTCACCTTTCGAAAGTGAGCCGTTATAAAGGAGAGTCTGAAGCTTTCAAATTTCTAATACAAGTATCCTACTTTTCCTTCTAAGTTTGCATTGTTATAATTGATTCATAGCAGAATTTCCCATCATTAGGCATTATGCATATACAAAAATTAGAAGGAAAACGAATACCAACCACAACCCAGTTTTCAGAGACATGTAACTATAATGAACGAACATATAAATAACCTCCAAGTGGATTAGAAGCACATTGTAATAAAGACCTAGAGGGACATATTTATAGATGTCACACAAAAGTTAACATTCATAACATAAATATTGGACCAATGTGACTAGCATTATAGGTGCAACTCACAACTCCCTTAATTTCGTTAAAAAATAAATAAATAAAGAAAGAAAAGTCTTCAAAGCCTTGGAATGTTAATATTATCAAATGCATGCAACCCTTTGTAATAACAAGGCACGATGAATAAATAAGAAGATAAAGAGGAGCTCATAAAAAACTACTGCATATATTTTTCACAACAACAAAGAGGAAATAGGATTTATTTAGTACTTATAAATAGGCACAAAAATACCTCATATGCAGAAAATACTGCATGAACTTTGTTGAATATCTCATCTTCGGTTCCAACGGCATTGATCTGCATAAATAATCTTTTTTGGTTACAATGACCGTCAACAAAAATATTAACACCAAAACACTAAGCTATAGATGATGAAAACACATTATCAATGCTACAGTCCATTGTGCCGTATATAGAACAGTAACAATCAGAAGTTTCTTAAATTACAAAAATATTATTAGAGCAAAGTAATCTCTGAAATGAAAACAAAACCGTAGATATTGTATTTATTTTTACAATCTGGACTAATTCCCAAAGAAAAAAAACAAGATAATTATTAGACTTATAATTCCAAGTGATTACCGTGTGAAGTATTCCTTTTTTGGAGTAGTGATGGATGACAGGAAGACTCAACTCCTTGAACACTTTAAGCCGAGTTTTGACTGTTTCATCATTATCATCAACCCTTCCCTCATTACGATTCATGATTCTATTCAGCATCACTTCTTCAGGACAATCAAAGAAAAGCACGAGGTTTGGATCTTCTCCGATCTGCAAAAGTAGGAATTACTTAGAATGAGCGGAAGCTTTTTTCATTATCAAGTGGAATTCAATATTAATTCCAATAATTGAAAAGGTACAGCTTCTTTTACCCTAGTTGTTTAGATAAATCCTGTTTTCCTTCACGGGAGAGGAGGACACACCGCACAACTACTAGGCTATGTCTATTGTCCTAAGGGGCACTATTATGTACCCTTTGACATCCTTCACCCTCGTTACTCTCTACTTATTGAGGGTAAGATGCAACTCAAACCCCCCAAGAAACTTGCAAACTCAGATCCAATTTGTTTACCCTCCAATTTGCTGTAATTACTTGGATATATTCATTAGTCATCGTATATTATCTAACAGGATTTTAAACTTTCAAATTATATCAAGCCTCGTGATACCCATCCCTAAAAATATTCATACACTAGAAAAAAGGTGAGGAAAGGTCTATTATTGCACATAAGCCACCCATTATGGAGAGCAAGGGAGACTCACGATTTGTTCATATGCCAAGCGATTCTCTTCAGTACGTGGGAATCCATCAATTAAGAACTTGTGATTATTTGTCGAGCTGATAGCCTTCTGGATCAGCTTAACTGTAACTTCTGAAGGAACAATCTTCCCCACTTTGATGATATCAAGAATCATAGAACTGAAATGAAAGCGTTACATGTAACTTATCAGTCTCACAAGGTAAATTGCAAGAACATACAAATCATGAACAAGAGAAATTTCATCAGTACCCATGTTCGCTCTTAGAAGATATTTCGTTTCTTAATAGGTCTCCTGCACTCAGATGTGTAAGTCCATATGTCTCCACGATCTTTGCACACTGTGTACCTTTCCCACTACCAGGACCACCTATGATCAGAATGATAGTCAGTAAATAATCATATTTGGCTTCTTCTAGCATCAAGAACACATGATCGTATGTGCAAAGAGAGAGAACAACAATTATTACCCAAAACAAAAGCTATAAATCGCTGCTTCTCTTGGGAACAAGCTCCACCTTGCAACTGCATTAGATAAAAAATAAACACAAATAATTAAATAAAAAAAAGAAGCTTTAGACACTTTGAATTCATAGCATGGCATGCCACAGCCATAAATACTTCTATATAAGTGAACAAATTCATAAATCTTACATAGTAAAAACCTAAGCATGACGCTGAGGGAAGATAGTTTGTTAAGAGGCTAAAATTTGTCTGAAATGGCACATCTGTATGCTAGAGGTTCTGTTCTCATCAGCCTACATTATCAACAGATGGCAGAGAGAAACCATATGGTTTCCCTGCCAAAAATAGTCCGCAATATCTCATAGTTATGAGAATAATCAGGGTTCTAGCCATGTGAACAAACGGAGATCTAAAAAGCTATACCTAATTTGTAGTAAAAGGCTAAATGCATAATTTAATTAATTTGTAGTAACTTATAGGCCACCCTGCTGAAGCAAGATCCTTACACTTTGTCCTTTATTGTTGATTTGTTGCATATTTATTGAAGTAACAATCATAAGAAAGATTATAAGACAATAAACATTCATAGCAAGAACACACCTAAATTACACAGTTCACCACCAATGTGTTGGATATCCCCACAAGCAGAGGAGAGAAAGACTTAATTGACCTTGAGGGTCATTTAAGACATAGAATAGAGGCTAGTTTAAAATTAGGTAGAGTATATACTAATAATGATATTTCCCAACTAAGGGCTATAGATAGGCCAATGCTGTGCTCCCGAACCCCAAAATCCACAAAATATGAATACATCTAGCAAATTGCATTGAAAGCAATACAATTCATGGCATAGGCTAACATTTATATTTCTTTATATTGCAAAAAGGAATGTGCTATGCAACAGATTTAATTCATAGCTAAATTTCAGTAATATTACCTGAGATGTGGCATCAGTACTAAATACTTCCATAATCCTTAAGCAGTGAGAAGCCTGTGTTTAATGAAAGCAATAAGTTAGGTAAGTCATGAAAGAAACCAACATAAAAATTGATAAATTCATAGATTGACAGCAGAAAAAAATTAAGGAGACAGGCTGAGCATGAAAACAATGTAGCTCCATGTAGCCCACCAGGTTTCAGCTCTGAATGGAAAACTGCAGTCCACAGTATATGAGTATATCTAACAACAATTGTATTGCAATTTTCACATAAACTGCTTTTCAATACGACAGCTGATGTTACTGTTCTTTACATTAATTACTAAATAGTAAAATTATTCGGTGGCTCTCCTTGCTCTCTTAACTCATATGTCCCATAAAAACTTGCAAAGATTGGATACAGAATTTACCAAGAAAAATAAATCTAAAATACTAAAGCACAATACAACAGTTGCATGTAGAAGCATTCATAACCTAAAGAAAACAGATCAGTATTACAAGATAACTCTTGCTGAGATAGTCACTTAACCTAAGCATCGCAAACTCCACATATTCCTTGAGAATCAAAAGCCAAAAATTGAAGTGTTATCACCAATTTGAAATGACAAAACAAGTCGTACTAGTACACTACCATATTTAAAGATTGAAATATTTATTAAAGGTTATATTGATGAGCCAACTTTCACCAATATTCCTTATCAAATGGAAATTATTTACCCGAGGAAGGCATCTTTACTCTTTTTTTTTTCCCCCATTTTGGAGTTTAATTTAATAGAAAATTTCACAGCGTTAAATCATCATTCATTCTGATTCTGTCAATACCTAGTGAATAATTTATCAAAAATCCAGAGGTGTGAAGTTGTGAACCATGCTGAAACTCCTCTTCCACCGGGTACTGTATTAAGTTGTTTATTTCATTCTCATCTCAGGTGATTTGTCATTACAAACTACAAACGCGGATATGTTGAAAAGCAACAGCTTATATCACCCCCACCCCCCCTCTCCACCACACACAAACAAACAGTTTAATGTTAGACGGCAGCAACCAATGTGTCTCCTACGAATCAAAAAATAGAGACAATATCTTCAAAAATGCATTAAAGAATGAATATCAAATACAAAAACTTATATAAGACCATCATATTAGTAACACCATTCGATGGTGAGACAAAAACATACAAGTACTTTGTAAATAGTTGAGTTCTTACCGGATACTTGTAGTTACTCAGCTTAAAAAATTAACAAAAGATATCACGGTGAACCCGATAAAACAGTGCCACACTCAATTACTTTATAACATTACTTTCAGTCTACACTATTCATTTGTGTCTCAATCATTCATCATACTTTTGAAGTGAATTCGAATCTTAAAAAAGGATGTTCCAATTCTTTATCCCACACTTTAATCTTCTAAATTAGTAGGAAAACAAAAAAAGTAGCTCTCAAAAGGCTAAACCTAGAATCAAAACACCTCCAAAAGAAAAACAACCATTGATGATTAAAGTGTCGTTTCAAATTATTATTATTTTTTTTCCGATCACAAATTAATCACAAGCTCACAACTCACAATAATTATTTGTCTATAATTATTTAATTTGTGTTTGTTTGCATACTTCAATGTATCTCCATAAGATCAACGAAACACAAAAGGCTAAAACATTCAATTTATAATCATCTTTTATGCTGAAAAAAAAAATAGTAAATTAATTTCATGATTAATTCGCTTTTTGATGTGAAAATGAAAAACAATCAACCAATAAAAATAAAAATGAAATTGCAAAAAAATAATAAAGAATATAATAAAAATTAAGTACCTGGTAAAAAGGAGATTGAAGAAGAGGAGAGAGATGTGAGGAGATGCGTCTGAACATATTTGTGTTTCAATTGCAAAGTTGCATTTTTAGTTTCTTCAACCTCAACTTCACTGCCAAATTTCCACTAAACGAAAAATAGTTTTATATTTACAAAATGAAAGGTAATATCAAACGGCCTATTAGCTCAGTTGGTTAGAGCGTCGTGCTAATAACGCGAAGGTCGCAGGTTCGAGACCTGCATAGGCCAATAATATTTTTTGCACTTTCTTCCCTCATGTAGTTTTCCCTTTTTTCGTTTCTTCTATGTACTAATAATAGTGCTAGTTTTGCAACACTAATTAAACTACAAAATACTGGATTTGTAAGAATACTAAATTGTTCTCCAAACATAATAAAAAATACAAAGGCAATTAGTAAGAATTTAATATCAAGTATAAACCTTCTTTGCAATAAATTTATTACACATTTAAGCAAGCTTATAGGAAATAAGTCATAGCAGACCGGCCAGACCCTATTGAGATCTCCCCTATCGCTGTTAGATTTGTCTGAGCCAATGAGCCTATAAAATGCGGCCCTTAAATAGCCCTACAAATACCCAATTTGCTTTGCGTATAATCGTATATGTATGTGTATATGTACATGTACAAGTTTATGAGCATTTTGCATTCATATTGCGCTGGAAAGTTAAACTTCAAGCGAACAATGAGCAAAACTTTCATATAATCAAACAGGATTCTATATACAAGCAAGGGGCCAACTTGATTTAATAGGTCATATGACGCTATCTACATTTTGTTGCACCAAGAAGATCCTGCCTCCTAAAACCTATAGCTGATGACTAGGACAAGGAGACGGCATCCCAAGAGTGGGAGAAAAAACTCGATCCAAGGGCAATTGAGGGAACGAAAAGCTCCTGAACTGGGAAGGCTGATGTTTCTGAACCTTTAGTTGTCATTTTTCCTGAAATTTGATACTCTGAAAATAGGCACTTGTTTGAGTTGTTTCTCATCAAGTATCAATATGATGTTTGTAAAAGGGAGTGAGTGACTTCAAAGATGTCTCTCAAACTTGTCATTGCATGGAAGCCTCAGATTGCACTTGTTCATCTCTAATGCTCTTCACCACCAAATCGTAGTTGATAGATGCCAGATTCGAGATATTCTGTACAGATAAGTAAACATATAGCACGTACATGAATCAATAAATACTTCACTACCAAATCATAGTTTAAACCAATTCAAACCATGAGTTGAACATAAAAAATGTTAGGTAGGCCTAATAAAGGAGCAAAAATGAGGAGGTACAGTGAAGTCTCATTGATTTCACAAAGCAACATAACAACATAGTTGTCCCAGTGGCAACTACTCAGATCATACTTTTTTTTTTTTTGGTGACACTCAGATCATACTATCAAAATAAAGTAATAAGTATTTAGAAAGTCTGACCTTGAAAGAGAAGTTGCTGAAGGAATACTTCACTGTGAGGTCTCTATTTCCAAAATCTGCTAAATTTCCACACTCGTCTCTCTGTTTCAGATACAAACAACGACAAGGAAATAAGTTAATCAAACAGGGGTGTGGTCTGGTAATAGCAAAATTATACTGAACATAACACATTTAAACCCAGTGTCTTTGGTGCTTGAGGCAACAATATATTTGAGTTCAACTTACATCTTCATCTGCTGCATTGCTTAAAGATCCACTGCTGAAAGTATCACTGCAACTCTCAGACATATAATCAAAGTCGCTAGCTCCAAATACATGATCTTCTTCTGGATTCCATACATAGCGGCTCATAAAGTAGCCAGTATCAAAAGCACCTTCTGTTGAAGGTACAAACATAGCCTATAAAGAAAAGCATCAGTACACCAACACTGGATTACCTGTTGTGCGTATTAAGAAGAGGATAATTAAGCTGTACCTTTTGTCTTGCAAGAGTATCCCAGTTAATATTCTTGAAAAAAGGATGCAATTTTACCTGCACAGCAAATTCGCATTCACTTAATTGTCAAATTCAGAAACAGTCCACTGAATCTAAGCTATCAACTTCAAGTCTTACTTCTCTGGCTCCAGTAGCTCCAAGGCGTTGAATTGGATTTTCTATCAATAACCTATAATGGAACAAACAGGACATAGATAAAGCTGATGTTTCTCATTCATAATTTGCTCTACATCATAATAAAGTCATATTTGAGGAAGGTTGCTGAAAGTATAATGCACAAATATCATTGCACAAAGACACACAAGGGTGCATTTCAGTAAAAAGTAGTGTGTAAAATGTCCAGTGAAACAAACACTCCTTCCATCCCTTTTATTTTGTCTCTTATTCTTTTCCCCATACCCAGATGAAGTAATAATTCAATCCTCACGAGCACATATTCCGACAAAACGATAGGACAATATATAACATAATTTTAATGGTGTCTATATCCTTGTGCAAAAAGTANAATATTTTTTGCACTTTCTTCCCTCATGTAGTTTTCCCTTTTTTCGTTTCTTCTATGTACTAATAATAGTGCTAGTTTTGCAACACTAATTAAACTACAAAATACTGGATTTGTAAGAATACTAAATTGTTCTCCAAACATAATAAAAAATACAAAGGCAATTAGTAAGAATTTAATATCAAGTATAAACCTTCTTTGCAATAAATTTATTACACATTTAAGCAAGCTTATAGGAAATAAGTCATAGCAGACCGGCCAGACCCTATTGAGATCTCCCCTATCGCTGTTAGATTTGTCTGAGCCAATGAGCCTATAAAATGCGGCCCTTAAATAGCCCTACAAATACCCAATTTGCTTTGCGTATAATCGTATATGTATGTGTATATGTACATGTACAAGTTTATGAGCATTTTGCATTCATATTGCGCTGGAAAGTTAAACTTCAAGCGAACAATGAGCAAAACTTTCATATAATCAAACAGGATTCTATATACAAGCAAGGGGCCAACTTGATTTAATAGGTCATATGACGCTATCTACATTTTGTTGCACCAAGAAGATCCTGCCTCCTAAAACCTATAGCTGATGACTAGGACAAGGAGACGGCATCCCAAGAGTGGGAGAAAAAACTCGATCCAAGGGCAATTGAGGGAACGAAAAGCTCCTGAACTGGGAAGGCTGATGTTTCTGAACCTTTAGTTGTCATTTTTCCTGAAATTTGATACTCTGAAAATAGGCACTTGTTTGAGTTGTTTCTCATCAAGTATCAATATGATGTTTGTAAAAGGGAGTGAGTGACTTCAAAGATGTCTCTCAAACTTGTCATTGCATGGAAGCCTCAGATTGCACTTGTTCATCTCTAATGCTCTTCACCACCAAATCGTAGTTGATAGATGCCAGATTCGAGATATTCTGTACAGATAAGTAAACATATAGCACGTACATGAATCAATAAATACTTCACTACCAAATCATAGTTTAAACCAATTCAAACCATGAGTTGAACATAAAAAATGTTAGGTAGGCCTAATAAAGGAGCAAAAATGAGGAGGTACAGTGAAGTCTCATTGATTTCACAAAGCAACATAACAACATAGTTGTCCCAGTGGCAACTACTCAGATCATACTTTTTTTTTTTTTGGTGACACTCAGATCATACTATCAAAATAAAGTAATAAGTATTTAGAAAGTCTGACCTTGAAAGAGAAGTTGCTGAAGGAATACTTCACTGTGAGGTCTCTATTTCCAAAATCTGCTAAATTTCCACACTCGTCTCTCTGTTTCAGATACAAACAACGACAAGGAAATAAGTTAATCAAACAGGGGTGTGGTCTGGTAATAGCAAAATTATACTGAACATAACACATTTAAACCCAGTGTCTTTGGTGCTTGAGGCAACAATATATTTGAGTTCAACTTACATCTTCATCTGCTGCATTGCTTAAAGATCCACTGCTGAAAGTATCACTGCAACTCTCAGACATATAATCAAAGTCGCTAGCTCCAAATACATGATCTTCTTCTGGATTCCATACATAGCGGCTCATAAAGTAGCCAGTATCAAAAGCACCTTCTGTTGAAGGTACAAACATAGCCTATAAAGAAAAGCATCAGTACACCAACACTGGATTACCTGTTGTGCGTATTAAGAAGAGGATAATTAAGCTGTACCTTTTGTCTTGCAAGAGTATCCCAGTTAATATTCTTGAAAAAAGGATGCAATTTTACCTGCACAGCAAATTCGCATTCACTTAATTGTCAAATTCAGAAACAGTCCACTGAATCTAAGCTATCAACTTCAAGTCTTACTTCTCTGGCTCCAGTAGCTCCAAGGCGTTGAATTGGATTTTCTATCAATAACCTATAATGGAACAAACAGGACATAGATAAAGCTGATGTTTCTCATTCATAATTTGCTCTACATCATAATAAAGTCATATTTGAGGAAGGTTGCTGAAAGTATAATGCACAAATATCATTGCACAAAGACACACAAGGGTGCATTTCAGTAAAAAGTAGTGTGTAAAATGTCCAGTGAAACAAACACTCCTTCCATCCCTTTTATTTTGTCTCTTATTCTTTTCCCCATACCCAGATGAAGTAATAATTCAATCCTCACGAGCACATATTCCGACAAAACGATAGGACAATATATAACATAATTTTAATGGTGTCTATATCCTTGTGCAAAAAGTAAATTGAGTAAAGAAAAGGGGATGAAGGGAGTATATACATCAAATCATTAACTATAAGTTTGAGTAGACATGTAAACCAAACCCTCAATTGGTTTGGATCACATTGCTTCAAGAAAAAAAAGTTGATGGAAATAGAAAAATGTTTTAGCCATGACTGAGGTTGAATGCCTCATAACAAATACTTCAAAATTCAGGATATAAAGCAACCACCCAAACATCAATAGAACATCCAATAGAAAAAAGGAATATAAGCAACCAATCTACTTCCCATAACTTACTTGTTAATCAAGTCATATGCTTCATAACTAATTTCCTCAGGTACCTTGGGCCACGGAATATCATGGTTCATTATATTATCAAAAATTTCCTGAGATAAAAGGAGTGCGACATTTATGAGCATACAAGGAAGCCAGAATCATGTTAAAGACAAGATGAGTTCTTTATGCAGCAATCCACTCTCAAATTTAGAATGTAAATAAAGAAAAGTTGCATGCATCTAAATATTCTAATCATCCCACAACAAGCTTATTCTTTTACGAAATAATGAGCCTGTACAGCCTAAAGAAGGTTCGAATTGTTAGCTGTTACTTGTTAGGTCCTAAGACAATAAGAGCAATAAGACAACTTAAAAGATAGAACTCTGTTCTGTAAATTATACTAATGCACATGAAAACCCATTACTTAAACCTCCTCTAAGATTTACTTAATTCAATCATTAAGTCTATCAAGGTTGTGCAGCTGTTATATATTCATAATTGACCAGTTGGCCACATAATAATTAGAAATTTTCAATCTGTTAAGACAGAACCATTTCCATGTCCAGTTTTTTATATAAGGAAAACTTTTGCAACCCTTATACTCCAAAGCACCAGGAAAAGTGCAATACGAAGTTCCGCATATCTATATCTCTAAATATGATATACTTGCTGCAAGAACAACATTATATTACTACCAATCCCACAATAGAACATGGACAATGACTGACAAACTAAAGAAATCCCCTTACCTAAAAACTATTATTACATGTGCATTAGTAAAATTTGAAGTAGTTTGACAAGAGAAGGCAGAGTATTGTGTTCCTGAATTTGTTATGCGTACTTAAGCAAAAACTTCATTATGTGGAATATAATTATCTTAGTGCAGGAAGGTCATTGGAAAGAGTGCTTTATTGAATCTTAAGTCCTAACCTTTTATGTCCGTGTGTGTGCCAAAGTTTAGGATTAAAGACCTTTCAATCCTGTATGTTTACATCTAACATCATTTAAAAATTGTTGACTAAAAAGTATTATCCCTAATACCCTAGAATAGAATGAGACTCACATGACATCAATACAGTACATTAGGTGACCATGCTGATTTCAACTGTTGGGCCTAACTGAATTTGGCAAAGATTGACTATAGATGAGCAAATGGCTAAGACCTATTCCAACTCAAATGAATCATCTATTGTGAACAGGCTTCAGAATCTATCCAGAGAGCATATCCTGATTACATACTTATCCTTTGCGTGTTGCAGACTTTCAACATTTGACAGGCAAGTGAAATCTAATCGTACAGGTTTTTTTTTTATTTTTATTGTTATTCACGCAAGCATCAAGGGAGCGAAGAATTCGATGTGCAATCACCTGAGGGTTTTCTGCATTAAAAGGTGGAATTCCTACAATTAGCTCAAAGAGAATAACACCTACAGACCACCAATCAGCATTTGCACCTGGATGAAATTATGAAGTGTGATTTGAGGGATTAGAAACAATCAGAAAAGGGAAACCCATAAACTACTCTGGCATAAATAAAGGCAATAAGAAGAATGTCAGACCATGTCCCATGCCAAGAAGTATCTCAGGAGCCAAATAATCAGGAGTTCCAACAACAGCGTGTTTCTGGCGTTGTTCCCTCGATGATTGCTTCAATGTAGAACCAGGACTCTCATCACCCAGAAAACCAGAATTGCTAACTGATGGACCTGATAAGTCATCAGTACTATTGATAAGACCAACTTTAGAGAGCCCAAAATCTGTTAGCTGTCATAACAGACATTAAAGATTTATGAGAAACAACACAGAAAATTAGTTAGTTATCATGATCAAGCACGTCTAACCTCTGCATGTGGATTTACAGATAAACAAAAAGACGAAAACATTTTGACAGCTGCATTGAATTGGGGACATACATAGAAAACTAAACTAGAAAAAAGAGAAATAAATCAAGACCAAATGTGACTCAGATCATTATGAGCATTTCTAAAATGAGCAAAAAGCATGCAATCAGTAATATTACACAGCACAATGACGCAGATGATCAAAACTTGACCTACTTTGAGTTGTGACCCTGTAATATCTAAATTCTACTGTAGAAAAGAAGTAAGATTGACAATCTTTACAGAAAAATAAAAATACCTAAGAATTGCTTGCTTTTTCTTTAAAGGGGTACATGTGCTTTTACAATCAAAGTTTACTAAAATTCCATTAATGAAGCAAGGGTACGCCTTTATATCTTATATGTACCAGTTTTCACAATGAAAACGGATTTCACATGATCTTATCTTATATTTCTCTCTTAATTTCTCAACAAATTAGGAAAATCAGCATTTGTACAGTGAAACAAATCTCCAGTCAGCAAATAAACACAGAAACTTGTTCCATCAATAAAATTTTGAAAACAGATAGTAACCTTGATGTGACCATCAGGGCTAATCAACAAGTTGTCAGGCTTCAGATCTCTGTGGATAACATTTAGCTGATGCAAGTACTCCAATGCAAGAACCTGAAATGAAAGAAGAGCCCAGGGAAAACCAGAAGAAAAGTCTGAAGTCAACAAATAGATATACAGTATTTGTCTAGAAATCGAAGCGCTCACTTAAAAACTGATCTAACCAAAGACAATAAAACTTAAAGCATACTTACAACTTCAGCAATATAAATTCGAGCCATGTCTTCATCTAAACACCCAAGGTTTCTTAGCAAAGAATAAAGGTCACCTCCATTTAAATATTCCATTACCAGGTACAGGTTTTCTTTGCAAGTAAAAGAGTAGTAGAATCTGACCTGCTCAATATCAAAGAAACATGAATTAAACAACTGTTTACATCCATCAATTGTTACAGCTAGAAGATGCCTGCTTACCACAAAAGGATTTCGTGCTGATATTAGGATATTACGCTCAGCCAATATACTTTCCACAGCATTCTTACGAATCATGTCAGCCTTCTTCAAAACCTGTGAAAACAATCATGAAATCCAAATACTTCAAACATTCTTTCCAAGAGGTATAAGAAGAACGTAGAAATTTGTGACCGAATGATCTTATATTGTTTCGACAGAAAGATATGAGAAACAAAGAAGGTGATGGTGGCATTAGATTTCAAAGCATGCAGGTAACACAGCTATCAAGCAATGTCACTTGCTGCAGTATCCTCTACTCCTATATAGATATCAACTGTGTTAAGATACCGACCTCACCAAGAAGAGGTTGATTCTTGCGTCTCACCTATCTTCATACATTTTTGTATTGTTTAGATTGAGGAAGTAGATTGCAGTAGCCATTAGCAGATCAAACAATTGAATTATGTACATGGTACATTTTTTTAAGTCCAAATACAGCATCCCATGAGGTTCAATGCTTAGGCCTTTTTCTCCAGCGAGAAGTCTAATTTGACAGTTTTCATGCACTCTCTGCTTAGTATCTTAGATATGGTTGGTTTAAAAGGAAACAAGACCATTCTTTCTAGGTTTTTCATGTGAGATTACGTCTTATAGTATTGCGTGCATAATTTTCTAGCATAATTGAGGAAAATTTCACAAACAGGAATATCACCAAACATTTGGAAATTTGCAAAGTAATCATGAAACATACCATCATTAGTCCTCAAATAATGAAGCATTAGATAAAAGTACTCATCTCATAAAAAGAGTAACCTATAATTATCATATCTGAATGTTCATAACTTCATATAGTGAACTCACTTTTATAGCAAATAAGTCACCAGTTGCTCTTTTCCTAGCAAGAAAAACTCGCCCATATGCTCCTCTGCTAATTGGTTTGATGATCTCGAAATCTTCGATTGATGTACGGTCCTTGGTACTTGGATTAATTGGACTAGCTCTTAAACTTCGTATTGTATCATCGTCCGCTGAACAATCTTCATCAGCCAAACTTTGCGATGGGTTAACCTTTTCATCCTCTATTTGGGCATATAATTGGACGTATTTCTCCCTAGAAATTAGCAATACATACACCAGAAGAGAAATAAATTAAAAATGAAAACTCATTTAATATAAATTAAGCTACTATGGGAAAATATCTTCCGAATGTGGGAATGTTCTATACTTGCACAAATACAAGAAACTTCTAACTTATTGTACTCACTGCAAAAGTTTCTCTATGCGTCTCCCAAACGTCTCAACAACAAGAGCATCCACCTTTCTATCTTGAATGGAATACTTTAGGTCTTCAAGACGGTCAATCATGTACTCCAGTGTGCTGTAATCATGCATGTTTACCCTGGCAATAGACCGAGCAATATCCAGTAGCTTCTTAATCTGCTTATATATTGTCTCAGATCATCAATTAGTTTAGTCGAATATAAAGATCATTAAATGAGTAGAAGATCAAGCAAGCACAATAACACTAAGGAAAAAGAAGGAACAAGTTGCTGGACTGAAAACATTGAAAGAAGTAAAAAAGAAAAAACTCTGAACAAATATTGCACCTGTTGATTATTTTCATGCTCTGATATTGTTTTTCTCTTGTTCAGTAACAATTCTATTTGGTTTGTACGTGGAGTCAATGGCGACCTTGGTGTAGAGCTTCCTGCTGACGAAGTCTTCTTATTGACATCAGAAGAGCAGTGTGTCTCACATGTCATGCCTGGCGAAACATTTATATCATACATGCCAAAACCATTATCAGCTTCAGGAATGCAATCAAGCATCTCATCAAATACTCTGTGGGAAAAGTCACTTTTCCTTGGTGACAACCCATCCAATTCTTCAGGCATACTGGACACTGATACTCGGGTAATATCAGGACTTGTGCTTTTAGGCGTCCAGGATTCTAGAATTTTCTCAAGAGTTTCTGCAACTCTCTCCAACCTATCATTAACAGTTAGTCCTTTCAAATCACATCTATCTGCAATTGTACAGATTCTTGAGTGCTCCTCCACAAACACAGTTGGTATTTCAACCTCACAAATGCGACATACTATAAAATTTTCACAAGTCATATGTTGTTGATCACCCCACACTCCCCAAGAAACTTTACCTACCACAGATACATCTGTGTTTCCAACACAAGATTGAACAGTATCTATGGTTTCATCTTTATGTAGGAAAGCGCCTGACTGATCCTTAGATGGTGTGTTGGCAGCATCAGGATCTCTCTTGTTTTTCTCAGCAGCAGACGGAAACTTTTTCCAAGAGGACATCCTATAGCTGCTTGTCGTTGAATCTTGACTTCTCGCCGTGCCAACCTCTGTCCCATCAGCACACCCAATATAGAGATGGTCATCTTTTAATGTCAAACAGTGTTGTTGTCTATCTGATTTTGTCCTCAGCCTCTCTTGCTCATCCTCATCTTTCTCCACAATTATCTCATTGGAGTCAATATCTTCTAACCCAATGAGTTTCTCTGGATAGACTCCAAGATCACTCAGCTTGTGAAGATTCAGAATATGCTCTTCAACATAACCGCTCTCCTTCTGAAATTGAACAAGTCGAGTGCAACGTGTCAAAATAAAGAGAAGGCGAGAATGAGCTCGCTTAAGCGTACCCATTGGTAGTTCTTGTCGACGATCATCCAGATCCTGAACAATGATTTCACACCTAAACCAAAAATCTTCTGCCGACATGGTTGCACACTGACGAGCTATAAGCAACAGATCCTCCAAGCCCTCTCGCCAGTTTGGGTGGCACTCTGCGCTTTTCTCAAGTATACTAACTAAATCTGATGCAAAAATTCCTAAGTCAACATTGACTTCCTCCTTTAGCTTATCAAATTTTGCCCTGATCATTACCAAAACCTCCTCCATATGACCAAATGCACGAGACTTCAAAAAGGGATATGGACGAACTCCCTTAGAGTTAAGCTCATGAGAAAAGCTTTTAACATCTGGTTTTTTCTTTTTACGACCACTGGTAACACGTAGAATAGCCTGGAAACGTGGAGATTGCATCTCCTTGATCAATGCTGCATTTCCCTAATAAAAAAGCATGAATGGCATGAAATTAAACCAACTATATTCACTGGAATAGGCCTAGTAAGATGAGGAAGCATATATTATACACACAAAGAAACAAACTAACAACAAGAATGCATTCATTACCTCATAACCAACATTTAGAGGTGATGCAAACTTAAGTGACTTCGATTGACTCCAAGTAACCTTTTTCCCTAGGAACAAACACAATATCCAAGTCAGCAGTGAATACCATGTCGCGTACTAAGTTGTAAGCATTTATATTATGTTTGCCTCTAGCTTTTTGCAGAAGTTAGGCTTTTAGGGAAGGGCTCATCTGAAGGAGAAAAACAATCATCAACTCCCGTTTAAGATAATAAGGAACTTTAAGTATACAAATAAGAAGTAAATAACATATTTCACATTATGAAAAGCAAAGTATCGAATCAACCGTCGTGCTTGAACGCTTGAACTAGCCAAAAACAACAGCATTCAGTTCTTACACTTGTGCCAATATAGGAGTTCAAATTTTAACCAACAATATATGAAACTACCCAAAATTAAAGTCAGACCTATATGATCATACTTAGGTACTTACAGCCCATTCTTTCCCCTTACTCCATCGACACAACCCACGACGATAATATACTTGCATTAATCCGATTCGTAAGGTACTAATTAATACTTAGGCACTTACTATAACTTCTAAAAAAGCTAAATCAATCAACATCCACAAAGAATGAATAACCTATCACAAATACCATAAGAATCAAAATTGCTGACTTTTTCCGAGCATTCGGTCATTCACAATCCACCCAAATAACCTCAATTTAGGTCGCAAAAGCCCTCAGCTGACATTTCCTCCCACAATATAAGCACAAATTTCAAAAAAAAAAAAACAACTAACAAAATCAAACAATTCCCAATTTCAACATCACGATATAACCCTAACAAAAATCACACACATTCATCAAAACAATATAACCATTAATTTAAAAAAAAAAAATCACATGTAAAATTCAACAAACCTAAAAGTTCAGCAGAAGAAAAAGGATGATCAGGAACAACAAACTTCTTCCTTCCAGAAGCATTCTCCTTCTTTTCGCCGCTGCTACACTTTCCTTCATCCTTAGAATTGGTTATCTCTTTCGGAGACGAAGCCGCAAATGACGGAGTTTGTAAATCAGTTGGAATCGTTCGAGTTCGAATGCTATTCAATCCAAGCATTGAAGCCGCAATAGGAGACGCTTCATCGTCTCCGTAACCACCGTAATCGTCTTCATCAAATTTTGAAGCCCTAATTTCGGAGTCTTCGTTAATTTTGAGAGGTGTAGGGGGGTTGATTTGGCGGGTTTTCTTAAGTATGCTTTTCTTTGACGACGCCGTTGACGGCGTCGATTTGGTGACGGGTGGTGGAGAACCAGTCATTTAACGGTGGCGAATTTTGGGGAGAGAAAGGGGAAATATTTTTAGAGGAGGTTGAATTTTAAATTTGATTGATCGACATTGTAATGGTTTGATGAGTGGACTGAAACAGAGGAGAGAGAAAGAGAGGGAGAATCCGTTAGGAGAGGGGATGAAGAGAGAGATTTTCGCGGGAATTGGAAGGGTAGGCCCGCTTAGAGGGACACACGTATGTTGTTTTGGAGGTAACGTGTTTGCCACTTTGATTAACTAAGAGGATTGTACAATTTCAATTTGTAAAAAAATCTTAAATGTATCACTTAAATACATAATCGGGGTCAAGTGATCTTAGATAATGACAATATTATATTGTACACTCTAAAGTTTTTAAATTGACAGTTAGGGTTAGCTTAGTGATTAGTTATGCATTTTTTTTCGGATTAAGATCGATTTTTATCACTATCTTTATGAATCTATAAACACAACAACAACCACAACAATGTTTAAATTGATTATTACTTTACGAAGAATGGATTATCAAATATTAATTAAATTATCACAAATTTAAAGTATGTAGATATTTGATAACTTTGTCTCAATTATATTAAATTACTACTTAAAAATTGAAGTTTGAGCAAATTCGCAGAATTAATTAATGATCTTAGACAAATAGAGAATGAATACAAAGTGCTAAATGTGAAAAACAACACTCGTTTAATAGTAGCGAGCCTGCATTAGATGTTATATTCCTCCATTTCAGATCCATTAATATGCCACCTCAATTAGTATGGTTCTTACTTGACACCATGAAGATTGAAGAGCCAAGCTGAATTTTTGATGCTTTAAAGTTGAATAATTTAATAAATGATTTGATCATAATCTAATTGAAACGTAAGTTCAAGAATCAAAATGTATTCTCACTGGAGTCAACATAATAATATTGGTTTGGTCCAACACACTAGATTGAATTGGCTTTTGAATGACCCAATCTTGAGAATTATCGATTTTTTATTACTCCTTATGATACATGTATACGTTATTATTGTTGAACTTTTAAATTGATTTTATTCAATGACAGTAATAATAATAATATGTACAATAATCAAAAGTATAAAAATTAATCTCATAAGGATGGTCGGATAAAACATCGTCGAAGGAAAAATGTTGAACTTAATTAAAGATTAATAAATTTAAGTGTTTACTAAATCAATATCGTCATGTCCTAGTGATTAAGATTGATGGCGTGTGTGCGTAGTGCATAGTCATAGACTCATAAGCTAGAATTTGCTCTATGTCATTTGTAGTATACTAGTATGTAATGCCCCATGGCCAATTCACCCTCCTTTTCCTCCTCCCTTAAAAAAACAAAAGAATTAGGGTTATGTAGCTATGTTTAGGTGTATTTGTGTATTCCTAATCAAGTTAGCAATTTTAAATAGGTTTAAGTGATTAAATTGGGTTGACCGAGATATTGCGTAAAATAGTCATGTCCAAACAAACTCAAATAAGGTGGGGCTTTTATAGTAAAAGTGGTTTTTCCGACTGAATTCCCCTTATTAAATGAAATGGAGGAATTAACTTACCTAATTTTGTATTAAAGAAAATAAAATTTGAGATTTCGTATTTCTTACACATCATAATTTCGTTAGTATTGAACTTCTTATTTTATTAGTCATATATGTTATGTTTTCCTCGAACAAACAATAAAAAAAAAATATATTATACAACCAATTCTACTAATGTAAAAAAAAATATTTTAAAATGAACAACCAATTGTAGCATATAAATCAGGGAGTACAATCATATAGCAAATGCTTATGTAGATGATTGGTCACACAAGATTAACCGAGCATCCAACCACCATTAGGGGCATTAAGTACAACAACAAATTTACAGAGATAAACTCAAAATTAACTAACCTTCATTTATCCTTCATCACTACCACTGCAAAGCTCACCGTCTCCTCCTAACAACCCTGAAAATGGCGGCACTAATCATTTCTCACTGCAAAAAAATCCTTCGACCAAAGCCATTTCTCCAAAATATCCATTTGTTTCGAACATCAGCTGCTGCTGTCGACGCTAAAGACGCAGGTCTTTATGGTTTCCCTCATTTGAAAACCCCCAAAGGTTTTCAGCGCTTTGTCGATGACGCTATTGAGCGGTTAGTAACGCCGAAAAACTCTAATCAAATTTTATTCATTCATAAACCGTATTACATTACTTGATTTCGATTCGATTAATTTTTTTGTTGTTGTTGTTGGTTTAATGTTAATTAGGTCAGGAGAACTTGTTGATTACATATCTTCAATGCCTTCTTCTGTTGAAACTGTTCGTGCCATGGATGAAATCTCTGATACTGTGAGTTTCTATTCGAATTACGGCGTTTTGAGGATTTTTTTATTTTTATTTTTATTTTTTGAATTTGTGTTGAATATTGGATTGTTATTTGATTTGTTAGGTTTGTTCGGTGGTGGATTCTGCTGAGCTGTGTAGACATACTCATCCTGATAGGTTAGTTTTGTTGTGATTGCTTCGCTGTTGCATTGTTGTGTTGTTTTGCTATGTAAGGAGTGACATTATTATTTTGGCGGCGGTGGTGATGGTGGCAACTGTTTTCAGGGAGTTTGTGGAGCAAGCTAATATCGCGTCTTTGAGAATGGATGAATATCTACATGTGAGGTGACTTCTGATCTAATTATGAGTTATGATTGTAGATTTCTGCCCTATGCCCTCCTGTTGTTTTTATGGCTGTGTGCTGAATATAATATGTTATGGAAACTTAGTCATGTCTGTGTCCACGGAAAGTTTTCGTGTGTTCTTGATTTTGAAATAATTGTGGTGTCTGTGTTAGCTTATTTTACAAATGTACAATGGATAGTCCAAAGGCCTAGTATTACTCTCCTGCTTCCTATTCATAGTGAAAACATAGATATTGCATTGGTTAATTTAATTTCTCTCTGATGTCGAACATTGGAAAGCTCATTATTATTTAACAATCTAGCATTCTAGCATCATGTTGCGTAGAATATTAAGGAGAGATAATCTTTAGTTACTTAGTTGGCAGAACGAATACATGTTTAATGTGGAACCAGACATTTTAAATCAAAACAAGGAAGTGATATTCTTAATTTCTTACGCTACAGTATTACTAATAGATTTCCCTAAGAAAAATCCTTGATTGTTTCATACTTTCCTGAGAGAAAGTCACCAATATTGGACGCTCATGTAAATTGCAATAATGAAAACCAATTATGTAAAACATTAACATGATCTGAAACTCAAAATACTAATTATGAATGTTGTTGCATGCAATGGTTAACAGTTTTTAAACACAAATCACAATCTATATAATGCTGTGATGAAAGCTGAGCTAGAAGGAAACGTCCTCAACAAAGAAACCCAAAGGGCAGCCCATCATCTACGCGTTGACTTTGAGAAAGGAGGCATACATTTATGTGATGGTACTTTTCTTGTTACATCCTGATTCTCACTATGTATTGTAAGCATATCTGATTTCTATTGGATGAAGTAATTAATGATGTAGTTACTTCTGTAGAAAAATTAGAACGAGTTAATCAGCTCAATGTGGAAATCGCTCAACTTTGTCGCAAGTGAGTAATTCTGTTGATGGATGTTGAATTTTTTTTGCATTTATTCTCTGATGTCTATATATCCTTGTAGTAGAAAACTATATTTAGTAATTCTCTTCTTGCACAAGTATAGATTGATTTGGAACTACTCATGTAGGTATTCAAGTGGAATGGCCAGCATCAGCTAATAAATTATCATAAATTGGAATGGCTAGTGGTGAAACAATAATATGATATCAATCTTTGCTAATGTTAAAATAGTTTTTAACCACTTATAAGTTATTACTCATTTTGTCTTTATTGGTGTCGGCCCACCTGTTGAAGGTGGGCAAGTTGAATGTATAGTTGGATTTCCCTATACAGGAAAATCTTTAGAATCATGAGTCGAAACTGTATTTAACTTTGCATAGACACTTATTTGAATATATGCACACAATATTAAACTCATGGAGATCTTTTGTTCTTTTTATGGTGTAAAAACTCTTATTCATATATTTGGTGAATTTTAGAGAAGACATTTTCTATGTTTTGAACATCATGGGTCATATATTACTGAAGTTTTGAGCGTTAAAGTTTTTCTTATGCGTCTACATATATGTTTTTCAATCTTGCCCTGTCTCTATGTGCAAATTCTTATATTCGCACAAGTGCATAGTTATTTTTCAATGTATATGAGTGCATGTGGCTTGTGAGAAATATGTATTCTTTTACAAGCTGTGTATGTTTCCAATTTTTTTTAGCAGCAGTTTCTGTTTCTTGTTATTGGAATCCATTTTTATTTCTTGGTCTAAAACGGTTTATTAGGTTCAATGCAAACATTGTGGATGACCCTGGTTATGTTGACATTTATCCTGCTATGCGTATTCCAAAACGTTTGCATCATCTTGTTAAGCCTATTTATCGCTCAGCTGGATCAAGAATAGGGTCAGACATGAAAGAAAAGGGATATCGAATTGCTACAGATCCAGTGTCTTTAACTTCTATTCTACAATGGGTGTCTGATGCAGAGGTCAGAGATTCCTCCAATGTTTGGCTAGACAGTTAATGTTTAATTGGAAATTAGCTACCACGTATTTGATTTTATCTTGATAACAGAAAACATAAAATTTTCTTTATATTTCTGCTTTTCTTATCATTTTTATTTCCCCTTCACTGTCCACAAATGGATGCCAATGATAATATTCTGGTACAATAAAGATGTGAACAAGTCTTGTATGTGGCCACTCTTAATAACAAGGGGAATTCTTATTTATACATACAAGTAACTCTCTTTACTCGTATGAGCAACATTTAAAAGTAACCCCAATTTCTCGTACGAGTAAAAATAAATGCAAAAAGCTACCTCTTTGTTCATTCAAGTTACCACAATATTTATTTTTTTGGCTATTATTAATCCTACATTTTTGTACGAGTAACCATATTTTTCCGTTGGAGTAACTTTCTCTCTATGGTAGTAACCCCATTTTCTCATTGACATAACTTAACATCCTTAATTAGAGTATGTATCTGTTTACTCCTCCAGAAACCAACCCTATCAAAGAAGAGTACATGGTTATCTAATGCTTCTATACAATTTTATTTAATGATGTTCTGCCCAAGATTAATACTATAACTGAGTGATAAGAACTTGGATTTTAAAAAGGACTTTTTGAGTTTAATGAGGATGTTACTTTTTTAATGTACTGAAATTTTTGGAATTTTTTGTTCTTTTTGCTACTAGGTGAGAAAACTTGCTTATATTCGAGGAAATTCTGTACCTCATGCTAATCTCGATGTACTTGACAAGCTAATAGCTGCTCGTCATGAACTGGCACAGGTAGGCCTCTAGTTGTAGTCTTGCACTTCTCCCCTTGGTTATTCCCCCCTCCTCACAGACAACAAAAAAAAAAAGGAAGAAGAAAAAAAGGAAAGTTGTGAACACTTTCTACATCTACAAGCTGAGATGAAATTCTATGTGACACTTTGTTGTTGCTGAAAATGGCTACATAATCAACTAATAAAGTGCTTGCTGTGCCTGTAGCTTGTATATTTGAATAATCTGCTTTAAAAGTCATGTTGAGGAAATAAAGTAAGAAAAAGAGAAGAGATGTAGGGTGGAGTGAAGAAGCTTCTAATATAATTCTTCTATATGGATTGCAGATAATGGGTTACAAGTCTTATGCTGAATTTGCCGCACGCCCAAACATGGCATCATCAGCGGATGTTGTAACGTCATTTTTGCTTGAGTTGAGTAACATGATTAAGCCCAAAGCTGATGAGGTGCGATAAATCTCACTTTGGTTTAAGTGCTGATTAGCTGTTTGATTTCGTTGCTTCTATTGGAAGTTAACACTTTTGTTAGCTATGTGCGATAATGAGTATTGGTATCGTGTAAACATATACTTTAGTTGTTAGCAATTTTGAATATGGGAGCCTGGATTATTTTAATTTATTTACTAGCAGGTATTTAGTTGGATGTATTGAGTGTTTGTTTTCTTTTTGATGGATTTATGTTGAGGTTCGTATAAGCTAGGTCAAATGGTTGATTGTAAGCAAAGATTATGACAGAAAGAAGTTAGAAATCCACTGTAGGTTTCTAATTATGTCAGCTTCAAACAGTGTTATTTGGGTCTGATGTTACTTGCGTGGTTCAGGGTCTCCAAACCAGCAACGATAGCTTTCCAGCTCCTTGCTTCCCTGTTCCATTATTACTCCCTTTCTTTTCCCATGATGAATAATCAGTTCTATGTAATGAACCAACATTCACCTCCATCAGTAGTGCACACTTTCAGTCGAAGACCACCAAGGACGCCACTTAATGCGCAGCAGCAAAAACAGACAAATCCTAGAAGGAGACAAACAACAATCGTGCTACTCCACCAAATCCCTATAGCTGCAGACCATTATTTTTGGTTCATTAGCTTACTGTACTGGTTTACTTTTGTCTCCTAGGAAGCAGACAGAAATAATAATTAAGGCCTTGAGCCACATGAGCTTGTTGTAGTAGTATAAGTAAGGAAAGAATAGTTAGTAGAAGGTATCCAGAAAAGTGTATTTGGCAATTGCAGATTAATGGACTCAAGTGAACTGCTGCTTCTGTCCCAATCAATCAAATTATCAACCTTTCAGAAATCTAAATTTCTTCATTATTATATTTCTGTGTTAGTAGTTCGTCTCATTCTATGGGAAGCAGAAGGCACCCAATACTCTACAACAGTTTGTCAACACAGCCCCTTATTTGTCCGTTTTTTATTCTCTCATTTTGGTGTTTTGAGCCATTGAAATTAGGTTACTAAATCTATATGCTTGGAATATGACTTATATTTCTGATCAGTTGGAAAGTTCAGCCTCTTCTTCTAGTGTAGTATCTGGTCGGCATTCGCCTCCATCTGTTTGAGTCTCTTGAATTTGTTGTTGCTTGTTGGTCCTGTATGACACAACAAAACTTTACCACAACTTTCTTCTCATTAGCTATTGCTTTCAATGTCATAAGGAATTCGGAAGACTTCGGGATTACAAGCGAGCAAAGACTGGTCAAATGTCCGCTGACCTAGACCCCTGGGATGAGACATACTTTTCGGCAATGATAAAGGCTTCTTACTTTGACTTAGATTCTTCAGTAAGCTGTTTCCCCCGCCCCCCTCACTTGGGAATTTTTTCCATCTCATATATTGACCTCACTGCTATAACTAGGGACTCATGATGATTTTCCCTGTTTTATGAACAGGTTATTGCTTCCTACTTTCCTCTGTTGCAGTGTATCGAGGGTTTGAAAATGCTGGTAGAGTCATTGTTTGGTGCAACATTTCATAATATTCCTCTTGCTCCTGGTGAATCATGGCATCCAGATGTGCTTAAAATGTCACTTCATCATCCTGAAGAGGTACATCCATGAGTTTGATGAGAGATATGCGTCTTTAGTGCGTGATTCCTCATATACAAATGTTTTTACTCCCTCCATCCCTTAAAGATGCCCCGTTTTCTTTTTAGCTAATATTTCTAAAAAAAATTCAATACTTCACCTTCTCCGTCACACCTAGGACATAGTTGCCCATCACTCAATACAATTCTCCAAATGAAGTGAAAGAAGGGGAATCAGGCAAACATAAGGTAGTGGAGGGAATATTATTTATATTTCATAAGGGTAGGACAAGGTTCAAATATATATGCGGGCAAACAAACTGAATTATGTCTTGGCCTGGTAACAAGATTTCCTCTATATCCCTTTGCTATTACAACTTTGTTGTTTTTGTCGTCGCTGTATTTTTTATAGTATTTTGTTAATCCAAGTGGTAGCATTGGTCAATAATTGTAAAAAATATTGATTTAGTGCTCTTAGGGTAAAGACAAGGTCAAGGTTTCTTTTTGGGCAAACAAGTTGAATTTTATCTTTGCTAAAGGTTAACCTCCTCCTTCCTTTCTCTTTCTCTCTTAATTCATTATTTTCTCTCTTTTCCCTTGTGGCTCTCCTCTCCATTGATTGACAAGAAAAGTTTGAAGTGTATGCCCAATTTTGTAACCGGGTTCTATTAGAGTGCAAGAAAAGAGTTACTAGAAATTAGTTTGTGTCTATGGGCATGATTCATCATGTCTTTAATACTAGGAAGTGAATGTTATTGGAGGATAGGAGATATGTGGTATCTCTTAGGTCATTGGCAGAGCCAAAGAGTTTCAAGTAGGGTGGTACTAACTACTACCAATCAACTTTTTAGGTCTTATAGTGTACAGGAATAAGGAAAGATAGCTTTGAGTTATACTTCTTCGTTGTAATCACAGGTGTTGTAACTCTTTTTCTAGAAATGATGTTGAGACTGTCAAATATTATACCTCTGTAAGCTGTTTTATAAAAATTCATCTCCACTTGCAAAACGAAAAATCCACAAATCAACCTATAACCCGTTTAATAATGATGATAAATGAAATACATACTTCCTCCGTATATTTTAATTGCAACATTTCTGATCTAATCTGATCTGATTTCAGATCTAATATTATTTTTTGGCTAAACTTTGACCTTATTTTTATGCTACGTGAAAAAAAAAATTATAAATGAGATACCATTATGTTCGTATTGATGAGTACTTTCCGAAAATTTAACTTTTATTATTTATTTTAATATGACATTAATGCTATTTACGGCCAAATAAAAGGTACTAAGAAGATCTGATGCAGTCTGAGCTGATATTTTATTTACTGATCTGATCTGGATTTTTTTTTTCAATAGTGCTTAAATAAGTTGAAGTGAACATAGCCTGATGAGATGTTTTAGGTTTTATAGAGTGGCACAGTTGCACGCGTGTTATTTTCTAATATCAATATCGCTTTCCCTTGTTTAGGCTCATCATTTTATGTATTCAAATTCTACAAAACCTAGATCATGTAGAGAATTGTGGCATGTTTTTGCTGGTACGAGGCATTTTTTGTTTCTTTTCCTTCCCAGGTTACTTTTCGGTGATTTGGTGGTAAATAAGTCAAATCTAATGTATTAATTTTGAATGTTCAATTTCTTCCAGGGTGATTTGGGATATTTATACCTTGACTTGTATTCAAGAAAGGACAAATATCCTGGTTGTGCTCACTTTGCAATTAAAGGGGGTCGGCGCATTTCAGAAGCTGAATACCAACTGCCTGTATGTTTTCTAATTTTCTTAGATCTAGTGGCATCACTTTATGCTTTATTCAACTCATGTCTGTAGTCTGTAAAGTCGTGCTTGGACAATTTCTTTTACGTTTTTATTACTTGATGGTAAATGCACTTTCGGATGTGCTGTAAACATTGCTTTTTTGCCTGCAATTGAGTGACGAAGAAGTGGTATTACTTTCTGTTGTTCAAGTGTTACTCGCACAAGGCATGAAAACAAAATTAGCTAATCACTCTGAGACTATTCAATTTAGGTTGTAAACATGGCAATATAGTGCAAAATGATCACCACTAACAATTTATACTTTGTTAAAACTTAAATGATCAGAGATTATTCAAATGATGATCCTTGTAATTCTTTCCCGGAGGAACAATGAAGAGTTGGAAAATTGAAATAAGATGTAATTTACTGATAATTTCTTTTATTTTGGCCAAGTGTTTTTGCTTAAATCAGAAATGAGTCAAATGACTCTTATTCATGCTTCATGAAAGTCATTGCAATTTGCAACCCAGTCCATTTAGTTTAGGCCAGATTTTTAGTTTGTCAGTTTCAATTGTTATGTTTTTTGATGGGAAGTTTGTTGGTTGTTATACCATCATGGTCATAGACCTTATTCTCGTGTTTCTCTTGGTTGATTGATTTGACTTTGCATGGTAAAAAAAAAACCTAGTCACTGTCGTTGATGTTTCCCTTGGTTTCTATCATATCTTTGGCACCACTGAGTTTAAATCTTGCTGTCAGGAATGTATGGTTGGACCCTAAGCATCTTCCAAGGGATCCGTTGTCCTTAATGCATTGCGATTTAGCCTACTCAAGCACTTATTTTCTTGATTTCCAAGCATCTTCATCTTGAGTCTCTTTGAGAATTTTATATTATATTATGCTTTATGTTGGTCAATATCTTAATGTTTGTATGGGAAAGAAATTATCTTAAGGCATGATCAGTGCTCACTTTGCTAGTTTGAACTCTCTGTTTGCTTTTAACATACTCTGTTTTAGGGCTATTCTTGTATTAATTAAAATCTCTTTGTTTGAATTGCCCTTTCTGGTGTCTTTCAGGTTGTGGCCCTTGTCTGTAACTTTTCCAATCTGAATGATCCCTCAATGGTAAGGCTTAACCATGGGGAAGTAGAAACGCTGTTTCATGAGTTTGGACATGCTTTGCATTCGCTCTTGTCGAGGACGGTATGCACTGTGTTTCTTACTTTTTGCCAGGTGGATACATATATTTCTCTCCTCTTTTAACCTTTGAAAGGATTTTGTAGGAATACCAACATTTTTCGGGAACTAGGGTGGCACTGGATTTGGCTGAAACTCCTTCAAATCTTTTTGAGTGAGTAAATTAATTTTTGGCATTGTACATTATAGTTAGAGTAGTGAAATTTGATGAAGTGAGAAGTCGATCCATCGTGTATTGCTTTTTCGAAGTTGTAATCGTATTAGGAGCAAATAGCGTTAGTTATTTCAAGAAATGACACAACATTAGCCACTTAAACTACAACGTTAATCACTTTTATGTTAGATAACGTTCCACATGACAACATCTATTAAACCTCACTGAACTTTGACTTGTGTTTCATGTAATTATGGATATCCAAATAGGACTACTTTGTTATGCTGAGCATGAAAACATTATTAGTATTCCAGGCAAGCATTACATATCTTTAATAGGATCTTGTTCTCAGATATATTGTAAGGAATTTACAACATAAATTTAGTGTTGAAATGGTAGTATGCCAATTCATTATGGATTGTTTTAATGTAAGGTACTATGCTTGGGATTACCGAGTTTTGAAGACGTTTGCTAAACACTATTCAACTGGCGAAATTATACCCAAAAAATTGGTGGATTCGATGCAAGGTGCCAGAATGATGTTTGCTGCCACTGAATTGCAGCGGCAGGTATATTGGCAGATGTATGGACTAGTTATTTATGCAAGTTAAATTTTTTCTCTTAAGAACTATGTTATAGATTAATGCTCTTTTCCCTGTTTTTACTCAGGTCTTTTTTGCACTGATTGATCAAAAGCTTTTTGGGGAGCAAGATTCTCCTCATAGAGACACTGTTTCAATTGTTGCAGATCTGAAAAGGCAATCTACTAGTTATAAGCAAATTGAAGGAACACATTGGCACACCCGATTTAGTCACTTGCTGAATTATGGTGGAGGTATGTTATCTGAAAGAATCAAACACTTGAATCTCATCCTTCCAGTGCTGTATGTATTCGTTTTGTGGTAGGATAAACAATTACCTTGGCTCATTGGATCATGGAGGGAAGATTGTATTGCCTTGTTAATAACATTTCCTATATGCATCATGGAATGGCAGTGTTGTTAATGTGTGTGTGTCTGTGTCTGTGTCCTTGTCCTGAGATTTTTTTAAATTTATTTTTTGCAGGTTACTACAGCTATTTATATGCAAAATGTCTTGCTGCAACTATCTGGAAAAATATATGTGAAGAGGATCCCCTTTCTCTTGAAACTGGGACTGCCCTTCGAACTAAGTTTTTGCAACGTGGGGGTGCTGTGGAACCAGTTGAACTATTGAATGATTTAGTTGGGAAAGGCAGTATAAGATATTCCAAAGGAGGTGTGATCCCTGATATTAGAGCACTCTCTGAAGAGATGAAACTGTTCTGAGTTGTGAGAATCTCTATATCTTTGCTCAACGTGAAGAAATGGCATCAGGAGAGGGTTATAATAAGATTCTGTGTTTGGAGGTGTTTCTTCTTCCATGAGATCCACTTTTATCTGAAGATCCAGGAGGATGTAACCTTGAGAAACTGGCATTTTGATGCTTGTGTTGGCAAGGTTTTTATAGAAGCATTGGAGTGAATCTGTTTGTTGTATCATGGGGGAAACAAAGCACCTTGGTCATTTCAGGGGCTAAGGCATGGGACTTTATTCTGGCTAGACCGGCATGGAGAGAGTGGTGTTTTTTTTGAACCAAAATTATCGCTAATGTTTTCTTTTGATATGGATATGATGCAAACCTGCAAATGACATTATTAGTATCCATCAGAGCAAGTACAGCTACGAGCCACCTGCACAGAAGATTGTTCAAGACTCTTGGAACCTAGATATCTTTAAAAATTTATTATTGTATTCTGATACATAATTTTTTTTCAAGCCGAAGGTACTTTCACACTCTTTGTACAGCAAGCTTCTGATATGAATAAGTTAGCATTGGGGCGAAAGAATATTTTAACGACATTGCTTGGCTGAACATTTGTGCAAGATTTGGTAATTTGTTTGGCTGACGATACTTAGTATTTGGTTGAATGTTAAATTGGTCGTAAATTTGTTCAAGGGTAGTACTTATAAGAAAGTCTCTTTCCTGTTAATTTTGAAGTTTGCAACTGACTACGAGCTAGCTTCATGACTTTGTTAATATGCTATTGATCAATAATTTCCAAACGAAATCCCTCACAGCTGTAGCTTTCTATTCAACTTTGCCTAACTGAGTATAACATCTGATCGATAAGCTGAGTCACCTGCTAGTCAGAGTATTTGATGGAAGAAATGAGGTGTCTATGCCCTTATGGAGAATAACTGAATACATATTGGGATATGGATATGCAATTAGCATTAATACAGGATATAATCATGTATTTAAATGATATACATCATTCATTATTTCAAATTAAACAATTATATAAGATCAACAGATCGTTGTTCAAGAAATTACATGACAAATCCGATACAATAACCTTCCAGTGGAGCGATTTTACAAGAACACGATTACCCCAAGCTTTTCAATTCGTTCTTATGAAAATGAAAAGATAATTGCATGATTAACTGACATAATAAATAGCAGGATATGAAATCCGGCGAATCTCCATTATACAAGGAAGAAAAAAACGACAGTTTTTACAGAATATGACTTCTCTCTATTATCATTAAGATCTTCATTATACATGTTGATGTCTGAACATTTATCATGAGGGCAATGACCTGCAGTAGCAGCATTGTATAATAAGTACTTGACAGTTCAGAATTTGTAAGAAAGCTTTTAAGGATTAAAGAGAAGATACAAAATTGTCAACGTTAATTAAGCTATAAATTATGATACCTTCAATACAGTCCTCACCAATTCTCTGAGGAGCTACAACCAGTTTTTCAGTCACTTTACCTGACCAAAATAAACCATTCAATCAGGTAAGCGACAATGTAAATGGATTCCCTTCCTAACAGAGATTAATAGTCGGTGGCTGACAAATCAAATTATACGGAGTACTTAGATTTAAGTCAACCTTAGATATGTATGCTTGAGATGCTCTTAGCCCATACTAATAATAATCAAGGAATGAGTCGACAAGGAATCAAAATAAAAATAAAAATGAGACGACAAGGAATCAAGTACTGATTTGGGTCACAAAAAATATACAAGAAAGGTACGTGAATCATCAAATACAAAAATTAGTAGGTAGGGAAAAGAAAAATGAACAAAAGTTACTTGAAGCTAAAAAGCAGCAACAAGTAGGGAAGTTGATGAAATCTCATGAAATCAGTGTTAAATGATACTCTCATATTTTGCATTGCAATTTATGAAAACGTCATAAAAATGTGTAAAGTAGGAGGCATACTGATCTGATAACTAAAGATATGTGCATTGTCAATTGTGAGCAAGATTGAGCAAGTAATTTATTTGAAGAAAGAAAGATAATGAATGTAGTGTTGTAAATTAAATCGTCCAATGCAAGGGGAAGAAAAGACACACATTGCATGAGTTGTGAATATAGAAAAAAAATCTGTCATCTCCAAAGTGAAATAAATAAAGAAGAGGTGTAAGAAAAAGATTAGACGCAGCAGTGTGTGAAGGGTAAAGATAGGGGCAATTATACACAAATTAATGTAACTCTGAAGTCTGAACTTACCACAGGAGACGAAAAAAGCAAAGAGAGGAATGTGTTGGATGTATGGCCAATCCTTCCCAGGAGGATCTCTTTGGCATCTTCTCTCCAGTTCTTCTGAGCATTGAAAAAGTTCAAGTTTGTGGAGAGAGGTGAGTTTGGGCATCCAATTTGGTATTGATTCCAGTTTTCGCAATCAATAATTTCAATTTCTATAAGGGAAGAACAATACTGTATCCAGTTGGGCAGATCAACCATATCACTGTCATGTTGTATGATCAGGCGTTGAATACTCTTTAAAGATGCCATGGGGATTGAATCTTTACATCCCACTTTGCCTGATAAAATTACTTCCCTTAATTGGGGAGCCATTATTCTTAAACACATTAGCTTTGGACAATTATCAATTATCAACATAGAGAGACAAGGTAGTAATGGCTGCAATTCTTGGTTGTTGTTGTTGCTGCTGCTTTCCTCTTCCACTCCTATCCCTCTTAATTCTTCACAATAAGGAAGACCAAGGATAACAAGATTTGGGAGACAAGTTGGATTACTGAACCAACCAGGCATTTTCACACCTTCGTATCCATGCACTCCTAATTCTTTCAGATTGAAATGCGGTTGTAGCTCTTTCATTAATAAATCCATTATTCTTCCATTATTATTAATAATATTTAGGCTAATAGATGTAAACTCTGGACATGTTCCATAGCTTTGAAGCATGAGTTAACTTCAACCCTCCAACTCCAACTCCAAATCCAATTCCAACTATCTTTCTTGGTTTTGAACCTTCAGAATGCTCTCTAAACACTAAAAGTCCAGAAACAGCTATTGTGTCTTAAAATTATACCCTGAAATATAAACAATATTGAGAAATATAGATCAATGACGATGATGCTGACTCATTTTTAGTTTATGCTGTACAAAATTATTTGATAATATTTCTTTTTATATTTGATCAGGCAAGCAAGAAAGCAATTGTCTTCCCAAACTTTCAAATCTTAATGATTTGTGATTGACAGATAACATAACGCTGGTAGATGTCAAGCATAATCTACCAAAACAAAAATAATACTACATATTAAAAAGTATTCAGAAGAACAATGAACTCGACCAGGGAAGGTCAAAGACAATAAGGCATTTAGGCAACAAAGGATCAATAAGGCAATAAGTTCGAAGTGTTAAGCAGCTTCAAAAAAAAAAAAAAAAAAAAAACAAAAA
>PYUH01000016.1:691551-762482 GCA_016808085.1 Suaeda aralocaspica
AAAAAAAAAAAAAAAAAAAAGCCAAACTCTTCATATAAGCGCCCCTCATTTTTTATTAATCATTTAAGAATTTCCCCAAGTTTTGGTTAATTCTTAAAATACCAATAAGTTTCAGACACAAGAAGATAAACTTAACCTTTTTGAGATCACACCAGAAAATCTGAATGCATTCATGACGAAACAATTTTAAAAGGTTTGGAGCTTCACAGAGTATCAAGTTATCAACAAAAACCCTGTAAATGGTATGATTTCCTCACCAACCTTGTATATAAATGCACAAAGAAGCTAACTGCACTACATGGCTAAGTATCTAGAATTCTAGATACAAACACCATTTACAGAAGTAAAAATAATTAATACAGCATCCATAGTGCACAAATACAAAAACAAATATTGAGACAGTCATATTAACCTTTAATGGCTCTAACAAATTCAGCATTTCAGAAAATGACAGCGCAATCAGGTGGAAGCGCCTTCTGCTATACAAGAAAGAATCCTTGTTTACATGATAAATCTAAGATATACTCAGCACACATCAGCAATGATTGTTACTGCTAAAGCATCTATACAGGATCATCCTAAACATTCTTTTTTTTACAAAAATAATAACAACAATAAATAGAGGTATACCTGATAAAACAATATGTACACCTATATGCTGTATTTCTATCCTGCCACAATTTGGAAATTATAAATCGCTTTGATTTACGTGGGTTTAGTAGAACAATTGTGCAGCCGCTCTTATCTAAATGATGAGCTGATTGATGAATCAATATGAATTTTGCTCTCAATGGTCAATATCCATTTACAGATCATACTGTTGACTTCTTCTGGACACTCATCATGTGCGCAATGTCCTACAGTATCAGTAGCATGATTATAGTATATTAGTATCAAAATCAATTTCAAACATTAGGTTGCAATTATTTTATGGGGGTTATTATAAGTTGTTCACTATCTCAATTACCAGCATCAAGCTCCTTGATTTCAATCCCTTCACAATGCTCCCTAAATGTTGCAAGTCTGGAACTAGAATCAGCTATTGGGTCTTTCATTCCCTGACACATAGAGACAAGACAATTAGACCAACAGAGGAAGATGCAACCTACTCCATACTTTTTAGTTAAAAGTAGACAATCAATTGTTAAAATATATTAATTTTGAAACCTTTCAGAATTACCTGTATAATTAAAACTTTCCCCTTGAATTTGCTTAAAAGATGATTCAAAGGAATGGATAGATTGAAGCTGAACACACTCTCCAAAACTTCTATTGAACCAGGATCATATGACTTAAACAAGGCATTAAGGTTAACAATGCTGGAAATTAATTAAAGCAACACTGTAGATTAGGAGAATGACCAAAATAACCCAAGTTATGGAAACAAAAGCTGGCTAAAGTGTTAACTTATGCCATCTTCTCATTTAACGCAACCCTTCCCACCCAAGATGTTAAAAAGGATGCGCCAAAGCCAATAAATGCAAAGTTGTGTTCATCAATTGATTATCTGATAAAAGGGAAACAATAATAGATGTGAAAGGATACTGCTCTAAGCATTTCCGTGATGAGCCAATCATCAGCTCGTTCAGGCCGCTACACATTTTACGTGTTGTAAAAGATAAAAAAGGACATCACGTAGTTAGAAAACTAGAGCAAACTATATCATTAGTCAGACATAACTCCACGGGACTTACAACTGGGTAGCAATTCTTAACGAGGTTTCTTGTGCTAAATCTCAAGTATTGCAGAAGGGCTCTAGAGCCTAACCAAGCAACCCCAGAAATATTTCTTTCCTGAAACAAAATTAATTGAAAATAGTATCAATTATTGCAGAAACCAGTTTTCAGAAACTTCTCTCCAGAAGCTGCCCAAGTACTAAATCTGATAATTAAATTAACCATACACGCCTTACCTTGAAGAATAGCAGCGAGGAATATCCAGGAATAACGTCTCCAGCAGTGTTCACAAGAGCAATAGACTTGACCAGTGAAGGCCAAAGTCCACCAACGATTGAAATAAAGTATCCTGATATTCAGAAACATTGACAGCCACTTGAATCAAAAGAATTATCCGGAAGCAAAAGCCCGATAAGAATTGATTGGAAAGAAGGCAAGGTGAAACCTACCACCTATCGAATTCCCAACAAGATGTGCTTGCTCACCCACAACCTCAACAATGAAGTCGCGCAACAATTCAGCCCACATGAGCTCACTGTAAACAACATTTGGCTTTTCAGACTGGCCAAAGCCTAAAAGAGTTAGAGCCCATACTTGATTTCCATCATCAGCTATCTCACATAAGTTGTGACGGTAATGCTCAAAGAAAGCTCCAAATCCATGGACAAAGAGAACTGCAGGCCCTTCATGACCAACAACTGTGTACTATAAAAAAAGTCTGGTTAGTGGCTGCAGATCTACAGCTCTATAAGTCAAACCCAGCAATATGTCATAGTAGCCATGGTAAAATACTCCACCAGAAATAGTATACTTAGCTTTACATATCTGATTGGACATGGAGATTCTACAAGACATCTATAGATCTATATGACCAATATTCTTCAGAAAAACAAGCATGCATCCTAAGATAACACAGGCGTATATATGGAGAAGGTCATCATGGAAAAGAGTACAAGTCAACACATGTTCTTTACAAAAAATCCAAAATGTAACAGGCTCTCCATCATCATCTACAAGCCCTTCTAAAACAAATCCCCAAAAACCCCCAAAACAACATAGTTGCAGCCAGAATCAAGGTTTAACAAGATGGCAAAAGGGTACAAGTAAAATTTCTTCCTTCCATTATTCTCAAGTCTCAACCATACCTGAATGATGTTGCCATTCCATCTCCAAAATCTCTTGGAGTATTGCTCCTTATTTCCAGAGAGACTTTTTAAACTCAGAAGTCTATACCACTGCCACAAACATTTTCATTTTTTAATCAAAGGGAAACTAAAATTGAAACTGCCACAAACATTTGGAAGTATAAGCAAACACCACTAAAATTATAACAAATATTTCAATCAAGAAAATTGCATTATGCACCGTCAAAAGTCAGCCAACTTGATGTTCAACTGTTTTAGTACCTCAATTGAGCATACTGCATTAATGGCAGCATCAATTGTTGTCGTTGAATACCCCAATGAAGATAAAAACCCTGCATTTTGTTCTTTCTTGTATTTTATAGCTTCATAATAAACTCTCCTACTAGATAAGATGCCAAGCTGCAGAGCAGGTCCAAAAAGAGCTCCAAATGAAGCTCCTCTTCGGATCTCAGTCTCCCTTATCATTTGGTGGATCCTGAAACAATGAAAGGATAAGAATGAAGCCACTGGGGGGAATAGACTTTGGACCATTGATTTCTATTCAATAATAATTAACAAGTAATGTTTTCGACGCGCAATGAAAACCACATTTCCATGTCATGCTAACAGCCAACCAACAAAAGTACAAATCGAATACTTGATACTACAGTCCTTATTCCGGGTAGTGTGATTAGATGGATATCATAATCACCTTAGAGGTTCTGCCTCATGCCCAAATGGAGCAATGTGCCCAACCACATGTTTGGTTTTCCTTTCTTCAACAGCAACATGTTTTTTCATGACATTTACTTATCAGAACTTGAAGAATACATGAATGCTAAATAATCTCATCATGGATGCTTTTGACTTTTAGATGATAAAATTTATTTTTAAAATGAAAAATTGTCTTTTAATTTTTATGAACACATACAACACACTAAGTCTAGCATTGACTAAGCAAGCACTATTAACTTTAGATCTCCAAGAATTTAAACACATTCTCTAAACTTATTATTTCGATCAAAATTATATTTACTATATATATAGTCATTTTGCCAACAATGCTCTTTAGCCTTTCCAAATTTTTTTCATTTTTCAACAAAACATTTGTTTTCCTTATTTACCAGCGAGTCTGATCAATGAAATATATCTTTATAGAACAAAGGGAGTAATAGTGAAACTAAGCCTTAAATGACGTACACAAAACATCACCACAAGAGAACTTACTCTAGCCAATCATGTCGAGCAGTTCCTTCCGAATATCTCAGATATCCGGCTAATGCATTCAATACAACTTCCGTTCCTCCAGCAACTATGTTTCCGTTACACGTACAGAAAACAGAGTTTTTTAGCCTCTTTCTGTGGGTCCCATCAAAATTTTGACTAGTGCTCCCACGTTTAGATAGACCTGAGTCTCCAAGCACAAGACTTTGGGATTTAAACAACTTCATGTGATCTATTCTTAATGCAGCTTCAGCTGATGTTTGTTTGACAGAACGCCATTGTTCTTTACCTCTATCAGCATGCAACTCCAAGAATTTAATCATGTCATCGATAGTGGGTACATGACCTGATTCAAGTGCATTTCATTGTGATGTAAATTTCAGAAAGTATATGAACACCCACAATTTAGATCTACACCTGAGAGGAAGAGGGGGGGGGGGGGGGGGGGGGGCACAACAACAACAAAAGATATAATCAAATATAGTAATGTAGGAGAACATTACTTACCCCAGTCCAATTCCATATGGAATGTAGGTAATCTTGGATCACTAGCCAATGAAATATCATAATGCAGTGGTTTCTGCATATCTTTAAAGAAGAGTGGCAGGTCATCTAAGTTCTACATGCCATCAGCAGGCAAACGGTCAGTCAAGCATACATGAAAAAGATGAAATAATGTCATTACTCAAGACAAGAGAATCATTATTACCTTAACATTATATAGTGAAGTCCGCCATAACTCAATCTTTGGTTTCCAGTCTATAACAGGATCTGCTGCTAGGATTGCATCAACAGTAGCGACCAGAGTACGTAGATCATATTCTACCTCTTCTTCCACAAATACAACAGTTGCTTTAACCTGTTTTAGTCCTCATTCATGAGATAGTGAAAATAAAAATTCTCAGTGCTATAACACACTAGCCAAGTAGCCATCAAATATCACAGTAAGTATACCTAATGTGTAACAACCTCTTTCACAAGGTCCTGTAGAATATTTTCTACATTACCAGATCTGATCATCAAATTAGATCCACACTCCTTCAGTGATCTCCTTAGATCTTCTACAGCAAGAAGAACAAGTTCTATCATTTCATACGGAAAACCTGCAAAGCCATGAATAGAGTCACTACATTTAGCCTTCCAGCCCTCCTATAGACAACGTGATATGCAAGTGCCTAAAACACTGTCTACAGTAGCTAAAGCTGTTAAGGATCAATATTTGGTTACCATCATATATATATTAGTCACAAGTTCCATGGTACATACGTACATGGAAAAACACCAAACCCACAATATTTCTTATCTCTGGAGTTACAAAATTTTTGCTTAGCTAAACTGGCTAAAGGCAAAGAATATCGTAACAAGAAAGCAAACAGCAAGCAAAACATCCATTGCAATTTTGTTCTATACTTCAGTAACTACGGCTGTAACTCCGGTAAGATCAATTTTGCCATCAAAGACAGCACATTTAGCCTCAGCAGCTACTTAAGCTATACAATTCATAAGCTTGATGACACTTGACTTTTCAATTGGTAAAATCCACTCATGCCAGTGGCATCAAACGTAAGTAACATTAACAATATAGAAGTGTGGAAGGGCAAATAACTCTGTCAACAAAGAACGTCTTCGTCGCCGCCTTAGTTTAGATTATAGCAGACATAATACAATGACATGTAAGCCACTCTAATGCTCAGCAAAACACAAACAAAAACAAATATCAATTCAGAAGAAAATCATCATTAGGGATGCAGAACAAACATCATAAGTTACACATTTACATACTATAGTCTTATAAAATTAAAAGAAAAATGGATAAACATGTCAATGAAATCAGCAAAAATGAAATTCATAAATTGAATGATACACAACAACATAACACTAATCCAATAATACGAATATATAGATTTCAAATTAATTCTACTGTACCAAATTTCAGTTGCAAAATTGAAGTAGAAAGGAAGAGATGAACTCACGAGATAAAATCCGAGGATCGAAGACGTAAAGAGGTACAACAGAAGAGTAGTGATTGGAAGCGGCGACAATGCCAGGGTGATCGTCGATTCGAAGGTCATGCTTAAACCACACGATTGCAGCGTCGCCATTGTTAGTGACGCTTTGATGAGTGATTTGTTGTGGCGTTGAGTTCACCTTCAAGGAGAGTGAAAAGCGACGATTGAAGGAGAGAGGTGTTAGGGTTAGGAAGGAGAGAGTGAAATTAGGTTAATGTATCTTATATATATGTGGCGGTAAATTGGGCTTGGGCTGCTTATTATGTTCATTGGGTTATTTGCTGCGGTTTCTTTTGAACCGCAGTAAATACATTTACATAACAGTATCATAGATAACTATTTGCTGCGGTTCTTGAAAAATCACAAAAACCGCAGCAAAAACCNATGAAATTCATAAATTGAATGATACACAACAACATAACACTAATCCAATAATACGAATATATAGATTTCAAATTAATTCTACTGTACCAAATTTCAGTTGCAAAATTGAAGTAGAAAGGAAGAGATGAACTCACGAGATAAAATCCGAGGATCGAAGACGTAAAGAGGTACAACAGAAGAGTAGTGATTGGAAGCGGCGACAATGCCAGGGTGATCGTCGATTCGAAGGTCATGCTTAAACCACACGATTGCAGCGTCGCCATTGTTAGTGACGCTTTGATGAGTGATTTGTTGTGGCGTTGAGTTCACCTTCAAGGAGAGTGAAAAGCGACGATTGAAGGAGAGAGGTGGTGTTGGAAGGAGAGTTAATGGTTGGAAGAGAGAACGAAGTGGTGTGACAATCGCCATTGTTAGGGAGAGGAGAGAGAAAGTGAAGGTTGGTTGTATCAGCTTAAACGAGTGTTGCCTGTTAATTTTGGTTGTATCAGCTTAAACAAGTTAGCAGGTTGGTTGGATTAGTTGGTAATATAGTTTGCAACTATAGTACGGTTTGACGGGGGAATAACACCTTCGACCTAACTAGCAACTACTTGTACTAACTACCAAACCAGCTGTTATATACTTCACAAGATCCGAGATGAAAATCGATCCCAAAATAGAAAAGCTCTTACCACTTGAGCTACCCCTCAGTGTCTTTGATATATCATTATCGGGTGCTAACTTGTTAGGATATCAAATGTCACGTGGACCAAAACATAGGAGAAAAATGCAAACAGGGGAAACTATAGATTATCACTTTATTCAGTAACTAAAAATGGCACAACTTCTGCCTCTACAATCCTCTTGTTTTACTCATAAACCCCAATTCATCCTTCAAAGAACTCTTCTCACTAAACCCAAATTCACCATACTTTCTCTAGATTCTTCATCATCCTCAAAACCCACCATCGATAATGACCCAAATGAGCAATCTTCCGACAAAAAACCCAACTTTTCCACCGGGCAAGGGTTCGGGCCCGGGACCGGGCCAACCCCATCATCAAGTGGTAAGAAGAAGGGGAAAAGAAAGAGATCATCAGTCATTCGGCGAAATCCCGTAGAAAAGCCAGCTTTTTTAGACAAGAAAATAGGTGGGGAAGAAGAAATTAAGCAACAAGGTGTTAATGAAAATGCTTTCTTGCTTACATGGTTAGGCCTTGGTGTTATCATTTTTGTTGAGGGCATTACTCTTGCTGCTTCAGGTATATTAATTTTTATCTTAATCTTAATTTCCAAATTAGTTAATTTATGTAATTTAAGCATTTGGTTAATCATGGTTATTGTAATTGCTGTGTGTGTTTGAAAGTTTATAACTTTCAGTAATTTTTTTTCTGTGTAAAGGAATGTTTGCTTGCTTTAGGTGAAGCATAATTGAGGTTGGACGGAGTTGGGGACAGGGTTCGATAATGGGGATAGATTATGCCAAATATGATACTCCTTCGGTTCGGAATTGGTTTCCACTGGGCAAGGGTCCGGGTTTGAGTCCGGGCCTACCCGTTCCTTTAGGTTTAGGCAATGTTTATGGTACTAGGTTTAGTAAAGTATCGGTATTGCCCTCAATACAAGGATGTTTTGGGTGAAAGGGACAGGTAGGTGTCAAGTAGAGTGCTTGAAATGAGTATTTACTGATGTTTTGGGTGCATGTGACGGGTGTCAAGTGGAGTGCTTGAAATGAGTATTTACTCTGCCATTAGGGGAAAAGAGGGATTCTTGATATAGGAACATATATTAGTCTTAGCTTTCTTAAGTGATATTATGAATGATTTTACTGTTTCGTTGGTGAAAGTTTTATGCATAGTCTTTCAAAGTTCCAATTGGTTTCTGGCAGCTAAGTTTCATAGAATTTGGTGTAGTTTTTGGTAAAGTTGCTATCAAGTTTAGAGTTTACTTACAACCAACCTCAATGGTAGAGGACACGAGGAGCGATGGCGCTATGACAGAAAACCTTGCTTTGACATAAGATTGTAAGTAGAGCCAACACTATGTAGAGATGTGAGCTAATGTAGGTTTGATACTAATGTGATGTTGCTGTTAATGCAATTTATCTAGAAAACATATGAAGAGAACACTGTTGCCGTTGTTGATAAGCATAGGAGCTGATGATTAAGGCAGCTTTCCATGATCTTAATTTCAATCTCTTTCCCCCTGTTGTTTTTGCTTTCAGTCCTCATCTGCCTTGATTGAATGTAAACAATGAGCCCGTCAATCTAGTGAGGAATACAAGTTATATATATATATATATATATATATATATATATATTATATCAATCAATCAATCACAGCCTTAATCCCAAAAAATTGGGGTCGGCTACATGAACCAAAATTAATCATTTCATATGGTCATCCACATAAATTTTCCTCCTCCATCGCCTGCGATCAAGAACCTCATTCTCTTGCAAATCTAAAAGCTTCATATCCTTTCTAACCCCTTCCCACCAAGTCATTTTCGGTCTTCCCCTACCTCGTTTGAGATTTCCATGATCCAACCCTTCCACTCGTCGCACTGGGGCTCCCTCTCACATGTCCGAACCAACGCAAACGATACTCCCTTAATTTGCTTGCTATGTCTGCAACCCCAACTTTTCGACGTATTACTTCATTTCTTATTCTATCTCTTAGAGTATTCCCGCACATCCATCTCAGCATCCGCATCTCCGTAACTCCTATATTATATATTCGTAAGTTTTCCTGGATGAATTTCAAGCCAATTTTTGACTTGTCAAGCTATCATTGTACAAGGACCATTTACATTTGCACCACCAGAACGGCCTCGAGGCTCTGGTGTGCTTTCGTTTTAAGCTTTGTTTGCTTCAGGATGAGCAGAAGTGCAGAACCATGTTTGCCTTTAGGGATTGGAGAAAATGAAATGGATGAATTAGTAATATTATGTAGAAATGTTGAACCTATAAGATAGAAACTTTGCTTCGTTAGAGTGTGATGTTCCTTTATTTAGCCCTTTTCTTGATGCGGCTGTTCTGAGTCTCTGTGATGGTACATCTCTCCACAAAACTTTATATTACATGCAAATTTTATTCCTCTAAATTTGTTTTGTTTAAAAGAAAATCAGATTCTCCTCATCACATAATCACATGTTATTAGAATTTTATCCAAAGCAATTGTCACTTTGGCTGAATTGATATTGAAATGAGGCTGTTGGAATCTGAGGAAAAATGGCACTGAACAGGGAAAAATGGAGGGAAAGAGTATATGTATATAACTTTTTGATTCTTTCTAATGATTCATGTCTAGCCAACCTCGAATTATTATGCAGCTAAGGCTTTCTTATTGTTATTTTTATATTTTTCACATGTAATGTGAATTTCATCCTAAACCATAGTTTCTTTAGCTGAAAAGGCTGCTACTTCTTATGTTAGTGACCTTTCCTCTTTTCTTTGAATAGGGTTCCTGCCAGAAGAATGGGATAAGTTCTTTGTAAAGTTTTTGTACCCATCTTTCACGCCAACGGTGTTTTTGTTTGTCGCGGGAACAGTTGTTTATGGTGTTTTGAAGTACTTGCAGAATGAAAGTCTGAGGAACCCAAAATGATGGCTTTCTTTGTCAGAGCCATTTGCACAGTCGATATCAGCCCCTGTGTTCTTGGAACCTTTCACTGGATTGCTTTAAAGTGATTGCATAGGACAAAAGGGCTTGCAGTTTTCTGGTTATAGGATATAGATTTCTGTTTTCAGTTGTTCCGTGTCTGTAACACTGCATTAGCGTGTAAACTGGGTCTTGAATTAGATGTATATTCAATTGTAATGATTTAAAAAGATTTCAACTCTGCAGTTCTGATAAATATAAAAGATTGAAAACAGAAAATGATTACTTCGTTTTTGAAAATTAATATATAACTTACTGTTGTGCTTTCTCAATGAATGTTATATTTGAATGATGCTGCAATCGAACTCATATGAATTTATTCTTATGCATCCTTGGATGGCATGATAACTAACGGAAATTACTGGTGAAAGAATGGGTGAGCATCAGGAAAAGGTGGCTGCACCAGTAATGCTGCAAGTGGCGTTGTTATACTTGTAAATTGACCGAATTATCAGCTTTTATAGTACATCCTCTTTCACTCAGGGTTGACTAGACGTAAGTCGGGGATTACCTGCTTTGATTCTGAGCTTGAGTTTGTTAATTATTCAGGTTAGTGGAAGGATTTTAGGTAAGATTGTAAGAACTTGTAGNCTAACCCCTTCCCACCAAGTCATTTTCGGTCTTCCCCTACCTCGTTTGAGATTTCCATGATCCAACCCTTCCACTCGTCGCACTGGGGCTCCCTCTCACATGTCCGAACCAACGCAAACGATACTCCCTTAATTTGCTTGCTATGTCTGCAACCCCAACTTTTCGACGTATTACTTCATTTCTTATTCTATCTCTTAGAGTATTCCCGCACATCCATCTCAGCATCCGCATCTCCGTAACTCCTATATTATATATTCGTAAGTTTTCCTGGATGAATTTCAAGCCAATTTTTGACTTGTCAAGCTATCATTGTACAAGGACCATTTACATTTGCACCACCAGAACGGCCTCGAGGCTCTGGTGTGCTTTCGTTTTAAGCTTTGTTTGCTTCAGGATGAGCAGAAGTGCAGAACCATGTTTGCCTTTAGGGATTGGAGAAAATGAAATGGATGAATTAGTAATATTATGTAGAAATGTTGAACCTATAAGATAGAAACTTTGCTTCGTTAGAGTGTGATGTTCCTTTATTTAGCCCTTTTCTTGATGCGGCTGTTCTGAGTCTCTGTGATGGTACATCTCTCCACAAAACTTTATATTACATGCAAATTTTATTCCTCTAAATTTGTTTTGTTTAAAAGAAAATCAGATTCTCCTCATCACATAATCACATGTTATTAGAATTTTATCCAAAGCAATTGTCACTTTGGCTGAATTGATATTGAAATGAGGCTGTTGGAATCTGAGGAAAAATGGCACTGAACAGGGAAAAATGGAGGGAAAGAGTATATGTATATAACTTTTTGATTCTTTCTAATGATTCATGTCTAGCCAACCTCGAATTATTATGCAGCTAAGGCTTTCTTATTGTTATTTTTATATTTTTCACATGTAATGTGAATTTCATCCTAAACCATAGTTTCTTTAGCTGAAAAGGCTGCTACTTCTTATGTTAGTGACCTTTCCTCTTTTCTTTGAATAGGGTTCCTGCCAGAAGAATGGGATAAGTTCTTTGTAAAGTTTTTGTACCCATCTTTCACGCCAACGGTGTTTTTGTTTGTCGCGGGAACAGTTGTTTATGGTGTTTTGAAGTACTTGCAGAATGAAAGTCTGAGGAACCCAAAATGATGGCTTTCTTTGTCAGAGCCATTTGCACAGTCGATATCAGCCCCTGTGTTCTTGGAACCTTTCACTGGATTGCTTTAAAGTGATTGCATAGGACAAAAGGGCTTGCAGTTTTCTGGTTATAGGATATAGATTTCTGTTTTCAGTTGTTCCGTGTCTGTAACACTGCATTAGCGTGTAAACTGGGTCTTGAATTAGATGTATATTCAATTGTAATGATTTAAAAAGATTTCAACTCTGCAGTTCTGATAAATATAAAAGATTGAAAACAGAAAATGATTACTTCGTTTTTGAAAATTAATATATAACTTACTGTTGTGCTTTCTCAATGAATGTTATATTTGAATGATGCTGCAATCGAACTCATATGAATTTATTCTTATGCATCCTTGGATGGCATGATAACTAACGGAAATTACTGGTGAAAGAATGGGTGAGCATCAGGAAAAGGTGGCTGCACCAGTAATGCTGCAAGTGGCGTTGTTATACTTGTAAATTGACCGAATTATCAGCTTTTATAGTACATCCTCTTTCACTCAGGGTTGACTAGACGTAAGTCGGGGATTACCTGCTTTGATTCTGAGCTTGAGTTTGTTAATTATTCAGGTTAGTGGAAGGATTTTAGGTAAGATTGTAAGAACTTGTAGACTTCCCTGTGGCCATTTCATATAATTTCATTTTCTTATCTGATTTTACTGGTACAGGTTGGTGATAAAAGAGCATTTCAATTAATTGCAATGAGCTTGAAGGGTGTTTGGCTTCATGCATCTTCTTGGAAGTGAAAAATCAGCTGCTACTCCAACTGACAACTTGACAAGTGACGGCTTGTGCCATTGTTTTACTGCAGCAATGTGGGCATGTGATCTTCGACAGGTTGTGTATTTCCAGCCTTCCAAATTAATAGCTACTTCTTATAATTCTAAAAGTTGATTATACCTGCTTTTTCTTTTCCTTTCTTTTCAGTGTTTGTTAAAGACTTTAAAAACCCCTTGTCCCCCCAGCCCAAAAAATAAATAAATAAATAAATTTTAAATCGTGTATGATTTGCCTGACTTTTTAAAATGGGACTAAACAATTTTACAGTTGCTTTGAATTATACTCCCTCCATTTTTATTTGTTGGGCTAAAATTTCCAATATACCCTTTTCACTCTCAATAAGCTTGCCAAGTTCTAGTAGAACTGCTAGTGCAAAATAATAGAATAGTGAATAGGACTCTCATCCTGGTGCCTTGTAATGTGCAACCGATTCAACAAATAGTTAGGTTGTGATTTTAGTTCTTTTAGAGGCAATTTGTAACACCCTTTTTAACATTAATGGGGGAAACCATAACTTCATAAAGTACAGGAAAATTTGAGTGAGTTTATTTGAATGTAATGCCAATTCACTTACTAGCACTCACGTTGATATAAAAGGATGTTTTTAACAATTTTGCACGAGAGTTTAAGAGGACATTGGATCAAATATCCCAAGGAAATTTTCTTAATTTGATTTGGTATGAATTTTGTTGATTTGAAATTTGAAATTTTTCCTTGCAGTAGATGCTGAAGTCTGACCACTACAATTTTTATAACCAATCAAAATTATTTGTCTGAAAATTATATGTTTGGAGTTAATAGAGATTTTTTTCTCTTTTTTTTTTTGGAAGTATAGAAAAGGTTGGTAAGATTGGAAGGTAGTAGGTGATTTTCAAGGTGAAAGAAGTAGTGAAATAATAGAGAATCTGATATTGGAGAGAGTATAAAAGTAGATTTATAGTTGTTTATATACTTGCAAACAAACTCAATCAATCACACCGATAATTCTCCCTAGTCTCTACATTTCCTAAACCATTTCTCTTCATATCACAAACAGCTGTGACCCAACCAGTACACACAACAAAACATGTCTTCCAGCATCAATGCCTCAGAAACTGAGTGGAGCTATTCAGAATCAGACATAGCCCAGAAATTCCTGTTCTTCAACGTCCTCAAAGATGGCCGTATACATGTTTTATCTCCTCCTGCTGAGACAGTTCCTCCGTCTTTTGGCTCCACCTTTGGTGTCTTAATCAAAGATGTTGAAATGTGTCCTGAAGTATCTGCTCGAATCTTCCTTCCTTCTTCTGCGTCCACCAACACATGCAGCACACGTAAACTCCCTGTCTTGTTCTATATCCATGGTGGAGGCTTTTGCATGCGATCCGCCTTTTCTGAGGATTACACACGATTCTGTTCCCAAGTTGCGGCTGAAGCCAATGTGATTGTTGTCTCAATTGAATATGGCCTCTTCCCCAAACGACCTCTTCCTGCATGTTACGACGACTCATGGGAATCACTGCAGTGGGTGGCATCTCATGGTAACGGCTCTGGACCTGAAGCTTGGATCAATGATCATGCTGATCTTGGCCAGATCTTTGTGGCTGGAAACTCTGCAGGAGGGAACATCGCTCACACTGTGTTAGCAAAGGTGGGGTCCATTGGACTCCATGGAGATGCTAAGGTTAAAGGAATGATATTGATTCATCCTTATTTCGGGGAGGATGATAAAATGTGGATGTATATGTGCCCTACAAATACTGGGCCTACAGATCCTAGGATGAAGCCTGCTGCAGAGGATCTGGCCATTATCGGGTGTCACAGATTGCTGCTCGTGTTAGCTGAAAATGATGGGTTGTATGGTGCAGGGAAAATGTATGCAGAGGAATTGGTCAAAAGTGGGTGGAAAGGGTTGGTAGACATCATGGAGAACAAAGGAAAACAGCATAGCTTCCATCTTTCAAATCATATGGATGCTGAGGCCATCGCTATTCGTCAACGTATCACTTCCTTCATCCGTCATTAGAGTTCATCACAGCAAGTCAGCAACACTCTACTTTTCATGCTTTAAACTCTAAAATTTGCTTTGAAAATTTCCACCAGAATACTTATTACAATTACAACTACTCCCCTCAGTTTTTTTTTACTTACTACATTTACTTTTTTGCATATTTTAAGACGCAATTTATAAAATTAATACCTTGAGTTTGGTATAATAAAAAATTGTAAAAATTATGTTTTCGGAAATTGTAAAAATTAAGACCATGTTTGTTAAAGTTATAATGTGAATAGTGTCAAAAACACTAATGTAGCAACTAAAAAATACCGAGAGAGTAACAAATGTTCATTTGTCGACTTGTGGAGATATAGCTAATAGCTGCATTGTTCAACGGTATTGTTGTTTGGCATTGATTTTTTTTTCGATAGCTAGATGACAATTTACCAATTTAGTCCAGTCATTATTATACAGTATATGGACCACTTTGAATTGTGACCTCAAAAGTTGTGGCTGTCACAAATTCACAATATATAATTATGATTTTATATAATTAGGTTGCATATCGCCCACTGAAATGTACGGAGTAGTTTGTTGTCTGGACAATTCTTCTATCGGGCACAATTTGAACGGGAGGAAAAGACTGAAAACACAGCCTTAAATCAGGTTAGGTGACGTTTGACATGAAAAAATTCTTGTACCAAAAGCAAAGAATGAATTGGAAATAATCAAATCAGGTTAGTCGGAGTTGGCTTTTAATTTATAACTATCGATAAATATATACGGAGTATTATTATTTGTGTGTCGGCAAATATATGTATAATAAAAGTTTGATGAGATATGAATTGAAGCTATAATTGGACTAAGCCAAGCATAAACTCCAATGAAGTGGTTAAGAAATAGTGGAAAATTGAGCTACCTTGCAAACTTAATGGACAGCTCAGTTTCCCTATCTACTGGAATAACAACTCTCAACCATTTTTCACACCGTCCTCGTTGCTTCCACGTCCCAAACATAACTCCCACCACCACCATTTCCACTTCCACTTCCTCTCCTTCATTTATATCCCCTTTTCCAAAGGTTTCATTAAATCACGCCACAAGAAACATGTCATCCAATACTACCTCACATGATTCTGAGTGGAACTACTCAGAATCAGACATTGCTCAGAAGTTCCTTTTTTTCAATGTGCTTAAAGACGGTCGTATTCATGTCTTGTCTACTACTCCTGATGTGATTGTCCCGCCTTCATTTGGCGCTTCCTTTGGAGCCGAGATCAAAGACGTTGAGATTTCGTCTGAGGTCTCGGCTCGAGTCATTTTACCCACCAGCTTACGTGCTGGTGACAAACTCCCCGTCCTCGTGTACGTACACGGGGGCGGGTTCTGCATGAACTCGGCCTTCTCGGAAGATTACACGCGGTTTGGTTCACAAATCGCAGTTGAAGCTAATGTGGTTGTTGTTTCGGTTGAGTACGGGTTATTCCCTGCAAGACCAATGCCTGCTTGTTATGAGGACTCATGGGCTGCACTCCAATGGGTGGCGTCTCACTGTAACGGGTATGGACCTGACCCGTGGATCAACGATCACGGTGATCTTCACCGTATATTCGTAGGAGGAGACTCTGCAGGAGGGAATATATGTCACACGGTATTAGCTAAGGTTGGGTCCATGGGACTCCCTGGGGATGCAAAGGTTGAAGGGATGATATTGATTCATCCTTACTTTGGAGAAGATGATAAGATGTGGATGTACATGTGTCCTTCAAATGTGGGACCCCAAGATCCTAGGATGAAGCCTGCTGCAGAGGATCTTGCAAGAGTTGGGTGTGATCGAGTGCTGGTTTTGTTGGCCGAAAAAGATGTGTTGTATGGTGCTGGTAAAATGTATGCTGATGAGTTGATCAACAGTGGATGGAAGGGAAAATTGGAGACTATGGAAAGCAAAGATAAAGAGCATTGCTTTCATTATGCTAATCATACTGATCCTGAGGCTGATGTTATTCGCAGACGCATCGTTTCCTTTATCTGCAATCAAAGTTAGCTTAAGGTTGTGATAGATCTAATTAGATGAATTGGATTTTGATGGATGATTTTGCTACTAGGCGAATTCGGAATGTATTATGCTATTGTTCTTGTTTAAGAATGATTGATTAAGTTGTTTATGACATTATGTAATGGCATATTGGCAATTTAGTTTTGTCTTTGGCTCAGAATTTATATAAATTTCATTCTGTTTTTTGCAAGGGTTTTTATTTATGCAACCTGTGAGCCACTTTTAATCATAATCATATGATTCTTGTACTAATTAATGACTAAGACAACCACCCTCTAATTTGATATTGAAGGAGAATGTGGAAATGAGAAGTTTTCTGCAGTTTGAATTTATTAGCACAATTGATCAACTACAGAACCTGGGAAAAGAATATCAGGTTTCGTCCTCTTTTGTCAGGGGAGAAGAAACAGAGCTATCCTGGCACATTCTCTTTTACGACAGGAAGAATGAGGAAGTATTAAACTAGTCCGATCATCAATTACACCAATCAACGTGTGACTTTGGCATTCCTAGGTACATTCAACCTACAGGTTACTGAAGTTTTTACTCCACGGTATCTTTCCTTAATCCAATCTACAGTTTTACACCACCACTCAACCGGTGATAATTATTCCCATGTAAAGCTTACCTTCATGGCTTCATTATTGAATCATGTTATTTTCACGAGCTGCCATGAATTTTGTTTGTTTGATTGCTTGTATAATATACACATGTTTGGATTATACATAGACAACGTAGTACATTAATTCGGCTACATATGTGATTCTCCAAGTTCCAATGACCCCATTTCCAGTTCCAATGCACCCAGGTGAATATGCGGTAATGTATTAGTATTACCTTCAAACATTATTGATCACTAACACATGAATCATGAAACTGCACATTACAGTTTATTAAGACAATATATGCAGTCATGCAGATATGCTGACACAGTGACACCGTTTCTGTAACAATTTTGCTCTCTTAATTCTTAAATAGGTAAATTGAAGTATGAGAAAGTATGCTAGACTCAAACGATTTACAACTTCTGCTATCACTAAGGAAAAGATGGAGGGGAAAATTGATGAAGTGAGAACTTTCTGTATCATATAGCAGTATAGCACCATGTCAGAGTTGATTGAAGAGATGTTAGAATTGTGATCTAGGTTGCATCGAAACTGTAATCGATACAAATACATATGATGCTTGAATTAAAAATCGATAAATAGATAATATTGTTCAAACTAACAAGTATAAAACGCATAAAAGTTCAATTATTGGTATATACTTGACAAATTGACAATTAGAAGTACCTCTGAGTTTGATCTATGTTAGAGGCTCTGAAAATGGATAAACCAAGGTTCTCTTATTTCAATTTTTTGTAGGTTTATGAAATTAGTCAATCAGTCATGGCCTTAAGGCTTGCAGTTGAGCCTGATAAAATGATACAAACAGCATTATGCATGCTAATACAATAGCTAGGCCAGATGATAAGGCCTTACTCATTGCATGTTTAGTGTGTCTGAGTTGATCACTAAGACTCCCTCTAGCAGTCTCACTCTTTTGGCCCAAGTTTTTTCAAAGGCTACCTCACTGGATATCTAAAGTCCAATAAGGGTCTGTTTACTTCAACTGAAAACAGTTGAACTGAACTGAGCTGAGTTGAAGTAAACTGAAAGTTTTTTATAAAAGATTAATGAATAGCAACATAAGAGAAGAGCTGAACTGAACTAAACTGATCTAAACTGAGCTGAACTGAACTGATTTTAAGCTGAAGTAAACAGGCTCTAAGCCCTGCTTGAAAATATTTCTGTGTTATTGTTAAAGTTAAGAAGAGATCTTGATACAATTCGATATAAGGTCATATTTTTAATTTGAAGTTGTTCCTAAATACTCTGTAAGCCTATATTATTGTACGCAATATTTTATATTCGGACCCTATGTCAGTGACACAATAATTGGATATTACGGCAAATTTATAAGAAAAAAATTGATATTCTTCTTGTGAGAAGCTACAAATGGTTCCAAAGTAATTAATAGTGTAAATAAGTAGTAGAGTTTTTCTAAGGTGTACCCTTCAACCTTTTCATTTTCTAAGTTGTATTCTAAATCTTTTCAAATTCTCAACGGTACCCTTAAATTCACTTAGTTTTCTAAGATATACCCTTTGTTAGTAACATTCCGTTAAATTTTTTATTTGTTATGTTTTGATTTATTTCCTAAAAATATATTTAAGTCAATACGATTAAAGATGCATCTTAAAAAAAATTCAAAAAAAGGATAAAGTAAACAAAAGTAATGAAATTTAGAGTGACATATTAACTACAAAGGGTCTGACTTAGAATTATGTATAAGTTTAAGGGTATAACTAAGAATTTTGTAAATCAAGGGGTATAGTTGAGAAAACGTAAAATTACATGGGTACAACTTAGAAAAACCCTAAGTAGTAAATTCATCAAGCCAAATATAGGTTAATAGATTGTTAATACTTTGATCCGTACTTTAATCCATAATAGGCTATTAATAATCAGCAAAAAATGTGAGATTGATATTACAAAATATTAATCTTAACGCGTGCAATCAAAGCTAACGTTAATGGCAAAATTTTCAACACTTAGCAAAGTACAAGACACAAAGAAATGAACAAAGGCGTCAAATTTTATAGAGTATTACATATAATAAGCACAAAAGAGTGGCAAATATGTCAACGACAAAGCTATGAGGCGCCGCTACCAAGTGTTAGCTTTTGCTAAAATGATGCACAATCCTCAAATATATTCTTATGAGAAAGAATCGCAAATCACAATCAACAATGGCACTGTTTAAAAAGTGTGATAACAATAACATATTTCAATGATTATGCTTTGTTATGTGCGTGTTTTCTCGCTTATCAATGCATCATTGGTTTTGCTCCCTTAATGGGGCTCCCACTTCAACTCCCCCATGCACACTCACGCCTTATGTATTAAAAGCACTCATTTACCATCAATGATTCATTGTTATTACGGACATACGATACCAATACTTCAAATGCTTATCAATTTATGATGCGTGCCTTTATCTTGCTTTTGTTAATTTGGAAAATAATTGCTGCATTATATTATATATATGATCGTCTACCGTTTAATTCGACACTGTCAAGGGGTCATAAATTATTACTTCATCTATTCTTAAATATCTAAAAAAAAATTATATATACACAACAAAATATATTTAAAATAAAAAAAATACATTGATATATATGCAAGATAAAACGTATGAAACAAATGAGAGGAAGTATAAAATATTTAAAAATAATAATCGCTTAAAGTTTCGAGACTGTAGTGTTGAAGATCAACTTATAATTGAAAATTTTCAACAATATTGACCACCTACTTCTTGTGTACAGTACAACAAAAGAGAATTCAATCAAGCCGAATCTATAGAAGTAGTACATAGTACGTGTATACTACTTGTACATGTTGGCTAGTTACTTGGCTATCTAATTAACTTGACTTTTTCTCCAAAAATAATATAAAATACGGAGTAAAAAATAAATAAATAGATAGCTTAACTTTGTGCTTTACCGCATTCATGAAACAAAGTTAATGAAAAAGCAAAGGGGACCTTAAAGAGTTAAGATTACATACTTTTATAGTAATTATAGTTATTTTCCTAAAAATAATGTAATTGGCTCAAAGCTATGAGCTGTAAATGGTGATTATTCATTCCTTTTGGGGTCCATTATTTACCGGATTACTGATTAGCAATTAATCATAGGTGTGTGGTTGTTTTTTAGCCACTTTTGATAAAGATAAATATGGTTGTCATATCCAGTTGTATGTCAACAAGGTTACTAGGATGAGGGATGTAGATCGTGTAATATAATTACAACGTAACGAATTATATGAATCATTACCAAGCCCTTAATCATGCTTTGATTTTAAAGCTATAATAATTAGTTGACCTCTTTTCAACAAAATAATAATAATAATAATAATAATAATATTCTTCAATTTTAATGTTGAAATGCATGATATTAGTTTGATAACCACATATAATAATAAAAATAGATGCACTCGACTATTCGAGTATTCTATTCTATTCTTTTTTTTTTTGTAAGGACCATATACATTAAATTATTAGATAAGCTATTATATAGAGATATCCTATTAAAGACTACGGAGTACAAGCTAACTTAAAATTTATTACTATAGTGTAAAACAAGTTGAATGGGTAGTCAGTTGTACAATACTATAAGTCTACGACAATAGCCTCTATTTCATTTTCTTCGTTGTATGTAACATGGATTACGTAGAAAGACTATCTAGCTAGCTCGATCCTAGGATAGATAAATACAGAGTATTAGAGTTGATTATTATTAGTACTTTCTCCTCAATGCAAACAAGCTAAGCTAAGCTAATTACTAATCTGGTTAGTGTACATATGTGATAAATACGATTTTGTTAATTTTTTTTTTTTTTTGGTTAATGCATATTAATTAATGTCCTATTGCATGATCGAATTCATCAATAGCAGTAACACAAGTTACACAAAGAAAAGCTACAAGCTACATCATCACTTATAATTATGCAAGTAGAAACTAGAAATAATTAATGGGTTCAAGTGGCTAAAAGCCCGAACAATTTTTTTAAAAAAAAAAAAAAGTAAAAAAGTTAAAGGACATTGAAGTAGCCGTAGTGGTAATTAATAATATAGGTTTGACATGATTGGTAGAAAAACTGGAGGAAATAGAAAGGTGTTTAATATCAAGGAGTCAATAATCTGCAAGGAGTGTGATCTATCATATATCTGATCTGTGAGGGTTTTGTTTAATAGGGACCATATAATATTGTAAATTGTACCAATGATATCTTGGCCTAATGATTAAGATTGAGGGCTTGTGTACAATAGGTTTAATTTGCAGATGACGCATGTCGTAGACATGTAGTCGATCTTTAGTCAAGGAATACTACCCACATGCACAACTCCGTTCCTACCTTGTCTTTTGCCTCGTCTTCATCCGTTTCATTTCAGACCATGCAATAAATATATACGTATGTCGTATATGACCAACGAATTGAACTCATAGTTTTTATTTAGAGGCTTTCAAACACCACCTTATCTGAATAGTGTATGCATGTATTTTAAATTCTTATGCGTAGTAACTCCCTCAAATTGGTGGATAAAGCAATAATATATGATAGTTTTACGTTATTATAATATACCTCTGATTAATCAACCGGACAAGTTGTATGATAGTGAATTAGGCATAATCATGGGATGTGGTTCCTCGTTTTTAGCTAGAATAGTGATTAGTCAAGCCAACAATATCAATCATCTTAACTTTTGGTTAAATTGATACTTTTTTTAACAAAAGTTGAATTGATATCAACGTTGCTACACATCATTGTATTACAACTTCAAGTTTCAACATTGTGAACTGATCTAGTGCAAAAACCTAGATGATCCAATGAAGGATTTGACATGTCTTAATAAGTTCAAACTGTGAGATTTAATTAGGTAGCATCTCAGCTACAATCATGACTTTCTTAAATTCAATTGGAAAGAGAATGAGAGGGAGTTATAGCAAAAGAAAAAAGAGGTGCAAGTAGTATCATAAATTGCAGCAGTCTCAATCCAATTAAACTCAAAGCAACAGGAAAAGTATTGAATGAAAGAACCCCCACACATTCACAATAATATATCACAATGCAAGCAAGCAAATTGAACTATGTAGTGAATGGTATGGTGGGATCATTGGAAATAATTAAACACGCACATATAAAATATATGCTTTTTCCGTTATAAATTACTCATAACGTACCATTCAAACACACATTTTGAAATAAAAATTCATTTGAAGGCTTAGATGAATAAATTTATCAAAATAAAAGTTATCAATATTAAAATTACTATTTAGTCATTTAGTCATTCAAATTTCTTCTTTAAAGTAGGTACTAAAGTGGTACATTGCGACTAATAGGGAATGAGGGAGGAGAGGAAGTATCATTCATTCATTCATTAATTTACACCAACGCAAAACACAAATACTCATAAGTCCATGGTCTGTCATGGAGACTCATTCGCTCGTCATATAAGCTGTAGTTTTGTCTTCATTACATGCATGTCCTTTAATCACCTTACCAGCTTTCCATCCATTTTCATTGCCTTCTACCTTATAGCTATAAATTTAAAGCAACAAAAGTTATGTAAGTAAGAAAAAAAATTTCATGAGTGTAAAAGTATAACTACAAGGATATCGACCATATAATACTATGTTTGAACGAACTTTCAAGACTATATATGTAGACCATATAATACTATGTTTCAACGAACTTTCAAGAACAACATTGATTTTATAAAAATATAAAATCCTCAACATGAATTCATTTGCATTAAGCTTGCATTACTAGTCTACTACTTACCAAAAGCTAATGTACTGCAAGCTTTCGACACTATTGTAAATTTGTACTCCGTACTACATACTGTAGTAATTGTATTGGCAGCAAAAACCAAAAGTAAAAAAACTAAAAGTTTTACATCAACATTCAACACAATTGCTTGATAGAGTCCCTTACCTCGATCTCTTTACAGCGACTTTACTTTGGACTAAGGGCTTGTTTACTTCAGCTGAACTGAACTGTACTGAGCTGAAATGAAATGAAAGTTTTTTTATGAAGGATTAATGAGTAGCAAAATAAAAGAAAAGCTGAACTGAACTAAAATGATTTTAAGTTGAAGTAAACAGGCTCTGATTAATAACTATGCACAACGTTATATTGCATCATAGATTCACCATACCGTATTCGGTCTAGACTCTAGAGGATTAATATTTCAGACAAACAACACACAAGTAAAAGAATTAAAGAAAGGTTTTAAATATATGACATTAATAAATTTAGGAAAATATATCAAACAATTATAAGGTTCATAAATAAGCAAATGTAGGACTCAAACATTTTGTGCACGAGACCCTAACATGTGAGTGTTTATAAATGTTGTAAATCCTATAAATTTATAGGGAGTAACATTTATAAATTCAAAATTTCCCCAAGAAGTAAAGCATTTATACGAAAAAGGAACAATGTTACACGAATATAGTACTTGTACAAATAATTCGATTCACACGAGGGATTGCATGACAAATTGACACCGAGACCAACAATAGCATTAGACAAGCAACAAATTTGCCTCAATACTACACCACTAGTAGTTAAGTTGTTTAGCAGTGAACTATATATGCAATTGTAATTCTGTAATCTGTAATCAGTAATCACTAGATAATATACAAAGTATATTTACTTTATCGTAACAAATAAATAAACACAACATTTTTTTTTTTTTCATTTCTAATATATTGCCACTAATTTTTTGGGGTATACAAGGTAGTATACGTACAGCTACATAACCATATGAATACACTTTTTTTCTTTTTTTTTTCAAATCAAACATAACCCAAGCAAAACAATCTACCCAAACTAATTACCGTTCCACAAAAGTCCACAAATAACCAAAATAGTTAAATAAGAAAAAAAAAAAAGGGGGGGGGGTAAAATGTGGAAAGATAGAAGTAACAGTAATTAATGGTCAAGGGCGTTGGGTCCAGTACAATAATTGACGACATGGTTCCAAACCCACTGAACCAAAAACCGGCGTCTACTCCCATTTATATTAAACGTGGCACCATCTCGACCCTCCAACATTTGTCCAGTGTAGGACCCACCTCCTCCAGTCCCATAAATCCCTTCACAAAGATCCGCTATCTCCACCGGAGCTATCGGGTCGGGTCCCGCATACCAAGCATTCACAAGTGGGTTAGTCGCTAGCTCAGCTATCTCATGTGCAATGACGCTTATCATCCCTTCAACCCCGATGTCTCCATTTGGAGACTTCATGGGTTTTAGCCCGGGAATGTAGGTGGGTACCGAGAATGGGTATGCACACACTCCCGGGCACAGCTTTGCACTGTTCCCAACCCAAGCGTAAGGTAGTGTGTACCCTACGATTGAGGGGAAGGTAAAATAGTGGAACCCACATACTTGCTGACAGAAATCCTGAACGTACACGTCAGGAGCTGTCAGCAGGAGGTAAATCCCGTTCTTAGGACTGATAGGAAGAGGCTTGGTTTTGGCAGTAATAAATGATTTTATTACTGACTGAACCGAAAGCCTGGTTAAGGATTTACCGTGGGAATAAAAACGGTCATTCTTCTCGGACCCAAGTTTGACCGAACGAGAAATGTTGGACCCGGTTTGGTCAGTGTAAAGCTGAACCGTTTTCCACCACCCTGAAACTGAGGGTGGTGGAGCGGATTCATCCGAGATGGAGTTAATAAACTCTCGGATGATCCGCTTTTGAGAAGGCAACCATTTACCATACCAGATTATATGGACGGTTATGTTAGTGGTCATAACCGGACCCATATGGTACCTCAAATCGACAAAATTGGAAGAGCCTTCGAATTTCTTGGAGGATCCAAATTGGAAATCGGCTGCAGTTAGGTTAGTAGAGGTACTTGGCCATGGTCGCCAGCAGCTGACGTGGCCGAGGGTGAGGAGTAGAAGGGAGAGTGGAAGTAGCATTGTGAGACTGAGGTGTGTTTAGAGAGTGAATGAGTGAGACAAATAGGTGTGCATATTTATATTTGCAATTTTTTCAATTATTTTTTTTTTTTTTTTTTGGGTTTGAATTGATTTTGAAAATAGAAGGGGAAAGAAGGGTATAAAAAAAAAAAAAAAAGGAGGTTGAATGGATGACAGATGGGTTGTAAAAAAGGAGGGCGTGAAGGTGGGTCCGATTGTATTGGGTGAATCATCATAGCCGTTGTCGTTAATGGGAGAGTTTGATGATAAAATGTGTACAATTTGTATGGGTTTGGTTTGGGCGGGAAAAAGAGCTTGGAAATGGCTAAGGGTAGTTTCATCTCAACTGCTTTTGTTTTATTAAAACCCTTAATTTTATACTCCGGTAGCTAAAGTAGACTTAAAAGTAATTATATTTTACGTTCAAAGTAACAACATTTGAAGTCGAGTGCTACTAGCGATTTGAAATTATATGCTCACTGTAATTCTAATAGCAATCGCAAGTAATTTGAAATAGAAAGAGTAGATGATAGACAAATGATAGTAGTAATTTCAATCATTAATTAACACTATGAAATGAAATATGACAACTTCTCTTACAGACATAGCTCAAAAGAAGTTTAATTGTCTTCAAGATTTATATCTATTATATTATAAAAGGCTAAGATACTTACATTTTGTCAACCCGTTAAATATTCCTTATATGTTAACTATAATTAAATCTGTACTAAGTATTAAACTTTTGTTAACCTAGATTCTACTTAAGTGTTACAAGTCGTGTTTAAAGGTTTGTTCTTTGTGAGAGTTATTCTTAACAACAACCTTAATGCTCTATAAGAAAATTAAACGATAAAATTTTAACGGTAAGCTTGTTACGGAAATTGGAGTTTAAATACTGGGCATGGACATTTGACAGTGAAACTAAGTTTGTTTTAGTGATGACATCACTTCTCGACCACTTTTTTACTTGCTAATAATCGAGCAATACGAAAATTAAGAACCTTTTTTAATGTTTAGGCCCTTGGATAAGTTATGAGAGAACCGTTAACCACGCAACAAGTGAAACGAGTAAATTACAATGTTGGACATTTTAGGCCCTTGGATATTTTAGTAAGAACTTAGAATCACGCAACAAATAGGGGCCCCTCTGTGGCTATATAAATTATAATGGCAGGACATTCCATAGAATAAGGGTAGCCTAAAAAGTTAAAAGGTACTTGTGTTCAAAACTTTCAAAGATTCTTTATGAGTTCTTGTAGAGAAAAGGGTCCATATATACAATTAATCCAAAGGCCATGCTTAATTTTGTACACCATGCATTCGTGCATTAAGCCATTAACTCCAGTTAGGGTCTGCGTTACTCCAATTGAAAATAAATGAACTAAACTAAATTGAATTGAACTAAACTAATTGGAGCTGAATTTAACTGAACTGAAAGTTTTTTTATGAAAGATTAATGAATAGAAAAAATAAAAAAAGAGCTGAACTGAACTGAAAGTTTTTTATGAAGGATTAATGAATAGAAAAAATAAAAAAAGAGCTGAACTGAACTGAAAGTTTTTTATGAAGGATTAATGAATAGAAAAATAAGAGAAGAGCTAAACTGAACTGAACGGATTTTAAGCTGAATTGAACTGAACTGAACTGATTGGAGCTGAACTGGAAATTTTTATGAAGGATTAATGAGTAGAAAAATAAAAAAAGAGTTAAACTAAACTGAAATGAACTGATTTTAAGCCGACCTAAACAGGCCCTTAGTTTCTAGTTTCTAATCTCTATGAAGAGTTAATCATTAATCATAACTCATAATCTTCGTTTTGAGAGGAACTAAAACAGAGTATTGAGAGCAATGGAACAGTGCTTTTGTGGAGAGAAAACTTGGAGAAAAGCTCTGAATATTATATTCATTCTCAAGGCTTTATATACATCCTTTAGACAACTCTAGAAGGCTAAGAGCTGGTACAAACAGCTCATTACAGGCATTGATGAATACAAGGACAAGATATGTACTATTAGGGCACCTAACAAAAGAAGACAAAAAATATAGGTGAGGCAAGTAGTGGCTCCAATGGTATGATAAGGGCATTGTACTGTGAATTAGTAGCCCACACTTAGCCCACAGCATCACATTGTCATTCTTCTCACAACATTTCTTCATGTATCTTCTACACTCCCCCTCAAGTTGGGGGTGAAGGGCCCTGAGCTCCCAACTTGTGCAAAAGTGTGTGATGCTGCATCACAGGTAGGGGTTTAGTGAAAAGATCAGCGACCTGAGCAGTTGAAGGAATATAGACAGGCTTAACATGACCATCTTGAACTTTGTCCCTAATATAATGACAGTCTATTTCAACATGCTTCATTTTTTCATGATGTGTGGGATTGACTGCAATGGACAATGCTGCCTTGTTGTCACATTTAAGAGTAACTGGAGTCAATTTTGTGATCCCTAACTCCTTCAGAAGTTGAGTTAACCAAGTTATCTCACAAGTTGTTAGGGCCATAGCCCTATATTCAGCCTCTGCAGTACTTCTGGCCACTGCCTGTTGTTTTTTAGCTTTCCAGGATATAGGTGAGGTGCCTAAGAGAACACAATAGCCAGTTGTAGACTTTCTAGTCATAGGGCATCCAGCCCAATCACTGTCACAATAGGCTGTCAGGACAGCTGAGGTTTGAGAGGCAAGAAGAATACCTTGATCAGGAGAGGAGAGGAGATATCTCAATACCCTGTTAGCTGCTTGCAGATGCACTGTAGTGGGGTGTTGCATAAACTGACTTAGGGTATGCACTGCATATGTGATGTCTGGCCTAGTTAATGTGAGATACAATAGTTTCCCAATCAACTTCTGATATATCACTGGGTCTAGTAAGGGATCTCCTTGATCTGGTGTAAGTTTCTTGGTGCAGTCCATGGGGACTTGAAGTTTTCTTGCATTGATCAGACCTTGTTCTTTGATTAGATCCAATGCATACTTCTTTTGAGACAAGAAGATACCTTGATCATTTCTATCAACTTCAATTCCTAGAAAGTATCTCAATTTTCCTAGGTCTTTCATGTGAAATGAGGTGGACAGAAGTGTTTTTGTCTGATTTATTAAGGATTTTGAGTTTCCTGCTAAAATCAGATCATCAACATACACCAAGACACACACTATATCACAGTCTACAACCTTGGTGAACAATGTGTAGTCAGTTTTAGATTGATTGAACCCTTGTGAAAGCAGTTCAGTGGATAATCTTGCAAACCAATTTCTTGGTGCTTGCTTTAGACCATAAAGGGATTTGTTTAGTTTGCATACTAAGTTCCTTTTCCTCACTGACAAAGTAGACTCTCCCTCAGCTTTATACACTCTACTGCCTAGACCTTCATATCCTTGGGGAAGAGTCATATAAACATTTTCTTCTAACTTACCATGCAAGAATGCATTTTTGACATCCATTTGTTCTGCATGCCATCCTTTCATAGCTGTTACAGCCAGTAAAGCTCTTACAGTTGTTAGTTTTGCTACAGGAGCAAATGTTTCATTGTAATCCACACCATATTTTTGTCTACATCCCAACACAACTAGCCTTGCTTTGAATCTGTCCATAGATCCATCTGGATTCAGCTTTGTTTTGTAAATCCATTTGTTACCAATGGCTTTCTTTCCCTTTGGTAGCTCAGTCACTTCCCAAGTTTCATTGGTTTCTAAAGCTTGTAATTCTTCATTCATAGCTTGTATCCAGTGATCATGCTTTACAGCTTCTTTAAAGCAAGTTGGATCTTTTATTTGGAGATGTTGAGACATGAATGCATAAAATTCTGGCTGCATTTGTGTCTTCACAGAATTAGATATAGGTGTGGCATTGACTTGAGCATTGTGTACATAGTCTGATAGCCAACTAGGTAGCTTAGTGTGTCTAGATGATCTTCTGACACTCATTTGCTCACTCTGATCAGCAGAAGCTTCCTCCACTTGCTCACCGACTTGTACTTGGTGATTTTGTTGCTCATTCAATTCAGCATTATTTTCTTGTTCTCCATCACCAAATAGTTCAGTATCATCCCCCATCCTCTCATTCTCTGTATTTTCTGGCATAGCTATTGGTGTGGGGTGATAATAAGATGGTTGCTTGTTGTCATGATTGTAGGGAAATATTGACTCATTAAATTTCACATCTCTACTCACAAACACTGATTTTGTGACCAAGTTGTAGAGCTTATACCCCTTTTGATGTGGAGGATACCCTATAAATACACATGGAACTCCTTTACTAGAGAATTTATCCTTCACTTGTGGATTGTAGGCCAGTGCCAGACATCCAAATGTTTTCAACTTTGAATAGTCTGGTTTGCAATTAAATATTTTTTCATAGGGTGTTGAGTTCTTCAACACAACAGTGGGAAGTCTATTAATAATATGTGCTGCAGTCAACACACAATCTCCCCAAAAACTTAATGGCAATCCTGATTGCATCCTCAAAGCCCTAGCCATTTCCAAAACATTCCTATGTTTCCTTTCTACTCTGCCATTTTGTTGTGGCCTGTCAACACATGAGGTTTGGTGTAAAACACCAATTTCATCAAAGAAAGCTTTACACTGTTCATCATCAAATTCTAATGCATTATCACTTCTTATTATTTTGACTGATTTCTTAAACTGTTTTTCAGTCATTCTGACAAACTGATATATTACTTTAAAAGCATCTGATTTGTGTTTTATAAGGTTAATCCATGTAGCTCTAGAACAATCATCAACAATGGTGAGAAAGAATCTATGATTGTTTCTAGTTGGAACTCTATAAGGTCCCCATATATCTATGTGTATTAATTCAAAAGGCTCATCAGCATGACTGAGGCTTAAATTGAAAGGCATTTTTGTGAATTTTGCCATAGGACAAGTCAAACAAACAGCATTCATATCATTACCACCAATAGGACAACCAATGTGCTTAAGTTTTTCAAAAGGAGCATGTCCCAATCTGTTATGCCACAGAACACAATTATTCATGATTGATTTACTAGAAACATTACAGTCTATTGAACTTTTGATATTCAATCTTTGTGTTCCTTCTTCTTCTTCCTTCAGAACTTCTTTCCACTCTTGACTGCCTCCTCTAATCTTCTTATTCACTAGATAATAGAGTCCTTGCTTCAACACACCAGCTGCTTTAATTGTCAGGGAAGCACAATCCTGAATCAAGCAGAATTTAGAATTGAACACAGCTTTGCAATTTTCATCTTTCAATACTTTCCCAATGGACAAAAGGTTATGTTTGAACTCAGGAACTAACAAAACATTCCTCAGTATTAGTCCATTATTAAGCACAACCTTTCCTTTGTGTGTGATGTGAGCATATTTTCCAGTGGGAAGATTTATCTTTAGTTTTTGTCTAACAACAGTAATGTCATGCAATATATCAGCATTGCCAGTCATGTGGTCAGATGCTCCAGTATCCAAAATCCAATCATTAACACTACTGCATGCATTGTGACAAAAAATCATACCTGCAAAGCTTGTGTCTATCTCCTCTTCAGTGTCAGATCCCATCTTCATCATGCTCTTGTGCTGTTTGGACACAGTATTCACTTCTTCTCCCTCAGTTTGAGCATTTCCTGCCCATCTTGGTTTAGCTTGAGCTGGCTTAAAACCATGTTGTTGTTTTCCTTTGCCTCCCTTGAATCCAGATGGCATTCCTTCATTTTTTTCAAATTTTTTTCCTTTAGGATGCCACTTAGGATAGCCTATTACTTTCCAGCATTTTTCTTTGTTGTGACCTTTAATCTCACAGACTGAGCACCATTCCTCTCTCTTTGACATCATTCCACTTGTTTCAAACTCTTCCTTACTTTCAACAGCAAATTCCTTTTGAGCTTCCTCTTGGATTAACCTAGCATATGCATCTTCAACTGTTGGAAGTGGTGTAAACATAAGCAGGTGACTCTTTTCAGCAGCATACTTAGTATCATCAATTCCATTCAAAAACTGAAACAATTTTTCTTCTTCTTGATCTGCTCTCATTTTTTCCAAGAACTTTCCTATTTCAGTGTTCATCTCAGTTATAATAGGATATTTCTTCATGGATTCTATTTCATCCCACAAGCACTTCATTTTGGAATAATACTCAGTGATGCTCATGTTCTCTTGCTTTATTTTGTACAAACTTCTACAAAGTTTATACTTTCTCATTCCATTGGTGAGATCATATCTTTTCTCCAACTGAACCCACATATCTTTAGCACTTCTTATATATCTCACAGTCTCCTTAACTTGAGGACTCATAGAACCAATCATCCAAGCTATTACCATGCTGTTGCAAGTGTCCCATTGATCTTGTTTCTCTGGATCAGTCTGGTGTCTAGTTATCAGACCAGTTACAAACCCTAGCTTTCTCTTAGAGGCTAGAGTAAGTTCCATATCCATCTTCCAAGCTTTGTAGTTTGATGGCCCCACTAGTTTCTCTTGTATGACACCTGTGTGAGGGCCATCAGAGGGGTGGAGATACAAGGGGCTGAGCATATCAGCCATAGTTAGGCCTTTTGAGGAAGATGATGAAGAAGATGCTGTAGAAGAAGATGCCATTTTAACAAAGATTGAAACAAGGCAGAGGAAGAAGACTGAGCAAAAAAAAATTGCAGAAGCAAGATACAAATGAAATATTGGACGAATGAAACAGACAAGTTTTAAGCGCACTTAGATCGGATTCAATGAACCATGCTCTGATACCATGAAGAGTTAATCATTAATCATAACTCATAATCTTCGTTTTGAGAGGAACTAAAACAGAGTATTGAGAGCAATGGAACAGTGCTTTTGTGGAGAGAAAACTTGGAGAAAAGCTCTGAATATTATATTCATTCTCAAGGCTTTATATACATCCTTTAGACAACTCTAGAAGGCTAAGAGCTGGTACAAACAGCTCATTACAGGCATTGATGAATACAAGGACAAGATATGTACTATTAGGGCACCTAACAAAAGAAGACAAAAAATATAGGTGAGGCAAGTAGTGGCTCCAATGGTATGATAAGGGCATTGTACTGTGAATTAGTAGCCCACACTTAGCCCACAGCATCACATTGTCATTCTTCTCACAACATTTCTTCATGTATCTTCTACACTCTACAGCCAACACCCTCAAATACTCCATGCCTTCCGCCAAAAGCAAGCCAACTTCATCAATCAATTACTAAGTCACTAGTGATTAACTAATTACTCATACTATCTTTACCACAAATTGGTTGCAACAAAAAGACTAATTTGTAGGGGTATATGTGGTGTTTGATGGAGAGAGGATTGAATAATAAAGAGAGATTTGAAGAGAATTTAGAGTTTTTACTAGTCAAAACCTCTAATTGGGGTGTTTGGTAAAGGAGAGTTTTTAATACAAAACTCTAATAAAAAATCTAATTTGAAAAGGTTGGGTATAAGAGCCTTATGAGTTTTGGGCACAATAATTGTGAATAACTATTTTACCTTCATAAATAAACAAATCTAACCCATCTTACAAAAAGTGAATGTCCATAAATGTCATTTTATATAACAATAATCAACTAAATGTTATCAAACATATTTATACAAATCAGTAGTCAAATCCTCCAAACAAAAAATTAATCCTCTAACAACAAACTCTAAACTTTAAATACTATCATCTAAACTCTATCCTCTCTATGCCTAATAGGACCATAAAATAATAAATTGTTACAATTAACTCGTAGCGGAGATAGTATTCATCATATCACATACAAGCCTCCACAATTCCACGTACCCTTAAGTTCCTAGATTTTCCAAAATAGGTTCGGTGTCAAATGTACCCACCATTTTTCAATCGATAACCCAATATTCAATTGGGTTGGACATGTATTGTTCATTACATATTTAAAAAATGATATCAACTACTCCATAGAAGTTTAGAGCATTATAATTTTTTGTTTGAGAAATTGGCTTTCTTCTTCTTCTTCCTCTTCTTCTTCTTCTTTTTTTTTTTTTTTTAATATGTATCTATTTATTTTTATTTTATTTGCAAAATCCTCCCTAAAAAAACTATTCCTTGGTTACTTTGTTAGAATGCTACTTATTTGGTTTTGTGTGCTTAGTTGCTTACATAAAGTAGAGAATGATTATAATGTCTCTAATAGTAATGGATTTGAACCACTCAATAAATAATATGCTCTCTAATATACTCTCTAAAACCACCCAACCGTAAATAATATACTCTCTAAAACTATTTATCTACTATAGCACCTACAATAGATTCAACTCTTTCTATAAAACCCCTCTATTATCTTTGCTCAAGCCTTGGCTCATGGGGCCCGTGACCCCTACCCACGCCTTGGCCATGGATCCTATTCTTTAGCCAAGCCTTGCCCAATGACTATAATCACTACCCCTAATTTTAAAATCCTATTCAAGGGAATTTAACAAGGTTTTGAAAGGGCAAAGGGAATCATGGGGTCGCCTACATCACATGGTAAAAAATAGGACGAAAAAGAAAAAATAGAGATAAAGACAATCATTCGAAAGTTGAAACCAAAGGCTATATTATTCACAATTGTTCGAGGTTTAAGAGTCCAAAAAAAATGCCTACAATCTTAGATGGTGCTCCTATGGACAAAATATAGAGCTATTGTGCAACTTTTAGGGTTTGAAAGGTCATAATATGATCCCAGGAGAGGGGAAATTAACAAGGTTTTAAAGACTGAAAATTCTAACAAAGTCTGTAGGTGAAAGTATAATACTACCATAATGCTATAATTTTGGTAACTCTTATTACAATGCTACTTAGAATAATACCCTATCGGCCTTTTTTTTAAGTTGCTATATTAGGGTTTTTGATACCATTTAGTATTTACATTGTAACTTTGACTTCCTTTGGTGTCTAATACCTAACGAAAAACATAGTTATATGAGATCTTGTTTAATTCGTCTTGTTATATATTTTTTGAAAATATAGTTGATAGATAGAATATTTCTCAAATATTCTCCAAGATACATTAGGATATATTTTTGTAAAATATTGTAACCCATGTAAACCTATATATATCGATTAATGCAATCACTCCAAATCAAGGGAGTTTGCACAATCTAATATGGTATCACAGCCTAGGCTTTTAGGATTTTGATTTTTTTTCTCCTAAAACGATCTACTTTCTTCTGCTTTCCGCTTTCTTCGTCTCTTTTCCTCTGTTTTAAGTTTATCACGGTTGTGTTTACTATGGCTGCCGATACGCCTAAACCATCATCATCTGATTATCATCCTGCCTATACCGTCAGCAATATTGCATATGCTGTCCAGCAGATATGTTTGTTTATGCATGACTCACGGGAATCTCATTATGCTGCTTTACACTGCATTCTCCGCTATATTCAGGGCACTATTGATCATGGGTTACATTTATATCCTTCTGCTCCTACTAGATTGGTTACGTATACTGATGTTGATTGGGTTGTGTGTCCCGATACTCGCCGGTCCACCTCTGGTTATTTCTGCTTCCTTGGTGATAATCTTATTTCTTGGTCCTCCAAGCGTCAACATACCTTATCTAAATCTAGTGCAGAAGCTGAGTATAGAGGTGTCGCTAATGTTGTCTCTGAGGCCTGTTGGCTCCGTAATCTTTTACTTGAGCTTCATTGTCCTCTTCGTCGAGCTACTATTGTTTATTGTGATAATCTCAGTGCAGTTTATTTGTCTACGAAACCAGTTCAACATCAACGCACCAAACATGTTGAGTTGGTTCATACATTTTGTTCGTGAAAAGGTTGCCTTAGGACAGGTTCGTGTTCTACATGTTCCGTCACATCACCAATTTGCTGATATTTTTACAAAAGGTTTGTCTCGAGACTTATTTTTGGATTTTAGATCCAGTCTTAGCGTCCGACCTCCTCCCGCTATGACTGCGGGGGTGTGATGGATAGAATATTTCTCAAATATTCTCCAAGATACATTAGGATATATTTTTGTAAAATATTGTAACCCATTTAAACCTATATATATATCGATTAATGCAATCACTCCAAATCAATGGAGTTTACACAATTTAATAATAATTTTGATAATTTTTTATTATACTAAATTCAAAATATTAATTTTATAAGTTGCACCTTGAAAAATGTGAAAAAGTAAATATGATTAAAAAAAAAGATTGAGAGAGTATTTGTTTTATGGCTTATGACATAAACAAAGAAAAAACTGACCCTAGTAACTAACTAAGGCCATGTTCTCCTCGTCTTATTTTTGCTTATCTGAACTTATTTTTGCTGAACTGAACTTATTTTTTGCTTATCTGAACTTATTTTTGCTGAACTGAACTTATTTTTGCTGAATTTGTTTTATACTAATTAAAAATTATAGGGCAATTATATACTATAATTGAATTTTATTTAGGTGAAAATAATTGATTTATTATAATCTTTAAATTATATATAATTTGATTTTCTCCCTCAAATTTCAAGAATCTTATGGACAAAGGAATGCACAATATTTTATCATCTTCTTTTTAGTATCATATAGTTTCTATGTATTATGATATTATCATATATCTATATTAACATATATTTCATATAAAATAATATATTTCCAATTTTCAATCAAAAATATAAAATCATATGTAATTTTTCTTTTTTTACATATTATTTCCATACAATACATATTCTCTCCGAAAATGCTACCTAAATATTTTTAAAATTATATTCTACTGTTTTTATACCATAATTTCTCATTAAAAAGATGTGCACAAATTAATATCCATGTACAAATTAATTTGCACAATACATATAGATTTTTTTTTTTTAACTTGACTTATTTTTGCTGAACTGAACTTATTTTTGCTGATTTGAACTTATTTTTGCAGAACTGAACTTATCTTTGCTAAAAACAAGTAAAAATGAGACGAGGATAAGTGTTACCATGAATCCATGATAGAAGAGCGGTAACAAATTGAAGGGGTAATCACGCAGTGGATTGCGCAGCTTTGGGCCCGTCATCTACTTATGTCGATCAGCAAACTCAATCTTTGACAAGTGATGGTGACAGACTGACAGTGACTCTTAAATCAAGAGGCCCACATTTGGGCCCACTTTCCTACACCAAAACGGTCCTCGTGATTAACTCGAGACTCGAGAGCGTGGACCCCAATGCTTTAGTTCCGTAATTTTTTCCTGTAAGTAATATTCATAAAGAGTTTTTAATAAGATTAAAATCATTTTGATTAGGTTGGTAAGTTGGTTATTGTCTTATTGATTCTAAGGTTACGATTGTTGCGAAAAGTTGTATAAAGGAGTGTGGTACATTAACAAATCACAGCATTATAAACACACCAATGCTTAACAATAATTCAATAAAATGCACGGAAAACTTTTATAGGGAAGGATGATTAGGTGCAACCGTGTAATAGATTATCAATATGCACATCAATTAGCCAATATAAAGCTGCAAATAAGAAAACATATCTGCAGCAAGTAACTAACAGGAGCTTGTGTACTGGACTTGAAAAGAAAGAATTTGCAACTTAATTACAGCAATAGAACTGAACGATATGATTTCCGAGATAAAGAGAATGCCTATGCAGTAACAGACTAGAAATTCATATGCTTGCTGTCAAAAGAACGACACACATAGAAAGTTGAATGGCAAAGATTGTCATGGTGAATTGGTGATCTGTTGATCGATGTCTGCAATAGTAGAGTCTTCCTTGACTCTCAAAATGCGAGTTTTGGGCTTGTGATTAGAGTCCATATGATGAAAAAGAACCATCAAGATCAGCAACAACCTTCTCTACAACTTAGAATCATCTGTATTGCTAGTATCCCATAATTTTGATGAAGAAAATGGAAGCGCAATTTCCAGCGAGCTAAGTTTGCCATATGCTGCACAAATGACAGATGATAAGTCATTTTTAGAGTAAGCATATTCAAAAATAATACAAGGAAACAAGGGGAAAGGAAATGAAGCCAACCATGTAATATGTAACAGATATTTCTGTACAATGCAGCAGCACCTTCAATAGTTTATGCAGCTCAACAGCTGTCACATTCATACGAAATTTTTTAGACAAATCAATTAGCTATTGGATTTCAGTACACAATTGTTCTAAAGAATGTGTTGATTCCCAAATTTAAATACTTTAAGCAAATATTACACGAGAACAACTGAATAAAAAGATTAACTCAGAGCTATGAATTCTCCACCGTCATATGTATACAGGACTTCATCAAGTAAGTAGTCACCGCAAATATTGCACCAGGGTTAAAAATCTATATTCTTCAGTATAAGAAACTGTCTAATTTGACATGGAGCAAATATAAAGAACAGAAGATACTTTGCATCAAATGCACGCATGGGACTTGGCACAGACAAAATATTACTATGCAGAAACATCAGAAAGAAACAATAATAGTATTCAGGTAAACAAGCTGAAAGAAACAATAATAGTAACAAACTCTATACCAAAGTATTCAGGTATTCCAGGCATACAATCGCTCACTAAATTAGCAAGAAAGATACTGCCAATCCTATAGCTCTACTCTTTCCTTGTTCTCAATTCTCACAAGTCCGCTATACTAACACAAGTTCATTACACGTACTACATATTAAGAGAGAAAATTAGATTCTAATACCAAATGCTTCCATAAGACCATAATGCCCATAAACAATAATTTACTTCGTATGAGTCATGATTTGCAACCTTATGCACACCAACCAGCCACCTGAACATGATCAAGGTTATGAGGTTTTAGAATCAGAATCAAGAATGTTTGTGATCCTGTGCAATACACCAAAATCGACTATTTCAGTAGAAGTGGTTAAAATTGTTTTGATAATGCCGAATCACCATTAAACCACTTGAATCCAAGGGAGCAACAACTAAATGAAATAGAACAGAAGATCCAAATAAAAATATCCTTTCAACATTTTCATTTCAGTAATCATAAACTTTTCAAGAGAGGGGAAGAATAATGTATCCGTTCCTGCCGATGTTGTATCACTCTCCATGTACTGCAGTGCACCCAAATTCCAAAAGAGGCAGTTTACTTACCACTGGCATTTCACTCATATTAATACATTTGTAGAGTTTGATACTCACAAGATTTGAGAGAGAGAGTGCCCAATTATCAACTGTTCTTCCCCACTTTGGATTTTTTGTACCCTTATAGTTTGATATGGTTAACCCCTTGACAGTTGAAGGTGGCTGTAGCTTTTCCAATACACGTTCTTCTTCTAAGTTACTATCACATCCACTTGTGAAATCCAAAGTAACCCCAGTGAGATGTTTCATACCCTTCAGATACTCTCCTCCGAATCCTTCCCTCTCACTCTCACTACTACTACTACTACTACTACTACTAGTACTCATGCTCATCCCTTCTTTATAATCTTCTCCAATATCTATTTCCAATGATCCTGTTACACGGGTGAGTGATTTAAGGGCTTTGAGGCTGTTATCTGCTCTTGTTACAGCTCCCTTATTATTACCAACCTTAAAATATGGTAGCACTCTAAGACTACTCAACTTATCCATTCCCCACGGCATACTTCTCAATTTCCAACAGAACAGTAGATCTAAGTGCCTAAGTTTAACCAGTTTGCAAAAATCTTCTGGTAACTCCCTCAGTTTTGAACAATGACACAAAAGTAATGTCTGCAGATTATGTAGCCTTGTTATCTCATCAGGGATTACCTCTAGATCACTATTACTAGACAAGTCAAGGTACCTTAAATGCAACAGCTTACCTATTGACTTTGGCAACTTTTTTACACCTACCTTACGCATCTCCAACACCCTTAGGTGCATACACCTCTCTATTTGTCTATCATAATCTTTACTACCTCTCCAAAAGATTAATGAACGTATCTTATTACTTCCCAAAGGCCATTCTAAAACATCATCACTACCATAACGCACATGACGAATTGTTTCTCCCAAATTCATTGTATTACAAGTCTTGACACTGATTTCCTCCCTCCCTACTTCTTGGGCAACATCATGTATCAAGTCATGTATTTTAACAAATTCGATACTGCCATACTCATCTTTTTTTACATCTTGAAAGAAACATCTCCTTAACAAAATTAGAAAATGCTCCTCGGCTGCATCTTCTATATCTTGATTTCCATCCAACGGTATGATGTATCCTTGTGCCATCCACATATCTATTAACTTTTGCTTTCCTATTTTTTCATCTTTATGAAATAATGCACAATAACGAAAGCAATTCTTCAATGAGGGTGCAAGATTGTGATAACTTAGCTTTAGTATTGACATAATTTCATTTTTACCATTGCAGATTTCAGGCAATCCACTCTCTTCAAATGACCGCCACTTACTAAATTCTTGACCAAATAAAAGACTTCCCACCACCTTTAGAGCAAGAGGAATGTTATAACATTTTGCAACAATCTTGTTCCCCATCTCAACAAACTCGTGATGGTTTTCAGAATTGCCTCCTTGGTCATGAAATGCTGACATCTCAAACAAGCGCCGTGAATTTTCAGGAGACAAACCATGTAACTCATAGAGATGGTTATCGCCTATGATCGTTGCAGTCTTCTTCGAACGAGTAGTGACCACAACTCTGCTTCCACCTTGACCAAACATCAAGAATTTTTTTAAATGAAGCCACTTCCCACGGTCCTCATTCCATACATCATCAAGAACAAGAAAGTACTTTTTCCCTCTTACACTCTCTTGAAATTGGCGTTGCACAAATTCGATGGTATAGCTACTATCAAATTTAGGATGTCCAAGTAGTTGTAGAATATTACAAAGGATTGTTTTGACATCATAAGGTACCCCATCTTGATCAGAGACACAAACCCATAACCTTAAATTATCAGGAAACTCCTTTTGAATTCTGTCATCATTATATACAAGTTGGGCAAGTGCAGTTTTCCCCAAACCTCCTACTCCAACAATAGTCACAACGCATAAGTGTTGATTATTATGATGTAACAGCATGCCTATAATCGCCTCTTTGTCATTGTCCCTTCCAATAATGTCATTGGCATCAACGTAAGAGCAAGTTTCCTCCCTTCTCCTACTAATAGGTTTGTAGTCAATACTAAACCCAAATTTATGATGGCTATCAGCTATAACATCCAGCCTCTTTTTAATGTGCATAACATCACGAGACATCCTATAAGCTTGACCCAACTGATTCTTAGAAGAGAAGAAACAACGTACCTTTTCGTAAAACTTACCACGCTTAGTCAGTGGTCCAAGAAGGTTGAGCTCAGCATCATAAACAGCATCCTTGAGCTTCTTAATATAATCCTTCTCTTCGTTACACAGCTCACGTTTGGTCTCCGCATCAAGGAGCACCTTCCGGATGGTACAGACAGTTTGTTTGAGGTCTTCAAGCTGTGATTCGTAGCCCCACATGTCACAAACCTGCTTGATGACCTCACTTCCTATTGCTTCAATCAGTTTTTCAACAATGGAGATTCCAATATCAACCATAGTGTTGTTTTGAGAGGAAGAGAGATGATGATGGTGATGGAGTAGCAAGTGATAAAAAGAAAATAATTAGGTACAATCAAGTATGATACTACTTGAGCAAACGAGCAAGTAAAAAAAACAAAGGGGCGAGCAAGTAAAAAACAAAGGAGGGAGTATTATTGTTTCCTTTATTCGACGTTTTCCCTTTCTAGTTGGTTTCCGTTATCCATGAAAGAGATTGATCCAACATCACTAAACTACTGTGTCAAGGACCATGCCTTAACTGTACTGCAATTTATTATTCCTCCTAAACTCCTAAATTAATGGGACTATGGAACCTCATGTTTCACTAACTAATTAATAATAATAATAATCACATCAAATTTTAAGTCTTACTAACTTAATTAAACAAGTCATTGATAAGTTGCATTCCACAGTACTTCCTCGTTAGCAAATTTAGTTGCTACATCAAAGTTTTCGACACTGTTTATCTTTGATTTGTATTGGTATTTTATACGTAATGAAAAATTTAGTCACAATGAGATATTGTTTATAAATAATTTTTACATTTATTTATTGGGAGATGTAATAAAATAGATACAACAAATAAAAAAAGACCGAACGAGAATTATATTAAGTGCAACTTTTACGATATTACATCTAAAAACGAGTAAAAATAATTCAAGATAGAATGTTTGACATAAGGCACATAACTTTATCTTGTCTTTCTCAAGCAAAAACCAAAAAAATCATGCATAGTTCTACGTTTTTTTTTTTTTTAAGAGTTGCCTAATTATATTTTTCTTCTCATTGTCTTTATGCAAAGTAAAGTAAATCCATTGAATAGAATCAAAATTTTTATTTTTTATGCAAAAGAGGATAGAGTCAAAAGTAGTGGTTCTTCTAGTTCTTGTCAATCCTTCAAAAAAATATCAGCTAAGTGATCAATATGATCCATTCATATTAAAGTTGATGGAAAAATATCTGGACAATAAAGACTTGAAGTCTATGGAAGTGGGGTGTGGGACACCCAATCAATATGATACGGAGTATTATCAGACCTTAGTTTCACTGTCATTATTGTTACTTCACATGATATTTCAATGCATAATACACATCATCTAACATTCATACCGTAACAAGACCTTAGAAGTTTATCTTGGCAAAATGGATTCAAAAAAATTTGATTTTTCTTAATTACCATGATAATACATTACTCACTAGATTCTCCAAGAAGTGATGGTAATGCAGTGGCTACTTGGATCGATCAGTTATCAAAGATAGGGAAAAAAAAACAGGATCAATCAATGCCATGGCCTAACAAATTGACTTAGCTGCTTCGATAACAGCCTCAGCTGTAATTCCATACTCCTTGTATATCCTTCCTGCGGGAGCACTAGCTCCAAACTTGTCAATACCGATGGCCTTTCCCTTTGCTCCTACAATCCTCTCCCATCCGAAGGTTGTTCCTGCCTCAATGCTTACTCTTGCTGTTACACCTGCAGGAAGCACACTCTCCTTGTACTCGTTGGATTGCTTATCAAACAGCTCCCATGACACAAAAGATACAACTCTTACACTCTTTCCTTCTTTTCTTAGCTCATCACCAGCCTTTGCTGCTATTTCCAGTTCTGAACCTGTTCCAATCAGAATCACATCAGGCTTGTTGCCTGAAGAGTTGTCTGTTATGATGTACCCTCCCTTCTCAACTCCCTCAATGGATGTTCCAGGCAAGTTGGGGAGTTTTTGTCTAGAAAGAGCTAGAATAGATGGTGTCTTTCGGCTTTCAACAGCAACCTTGTATGCACCAGCAGTCTCATTTCCATCAGCAGGTCTGAACATTAGAATGTTGGGCATGGCACGGAAACTTGCCAAGTGCTCAATGGGCTGGTGAGTGGGTCCATCTTCTCCAAGCCCAATAGAGTCGTGAGTCATAACATAAATGACTCTGGCTTCTGACAAAGCTGAGATTCTCATAGCACCTCTCATGTAATCAGTGAATACAAAAAAGGTAGCACAGTAGGGGATAAGCCCTGGGCTGTGAAGGGCAATGCCATTGCAGATGGCCCCCATACCGTGTTCTCTAACACCAAAGCGAACATTTCTTTCTTCAGGCGTGTCCTTTTGGAAGTCCCCAAACATTTTCATTAAGGTCATGTTTGAAGATGCAAGATCTGCACTGCCACCAAGGAGTCCTGGAAGAACTTTTGCAAGCGCGTTTAAGCACTGTTGTGACAGGTTTCTGGTGGCATCACCTGGGGTCTCTGGTGTGTAAGTCTGCAAAAGCGGAGTTATAAATGATGTAGATAATCTAACAAATTAGGCCAAGGAGGTGAGTTAATTAAATAGCCACTTACAGGAAGTGCTTTCTCCCAACCAGCAGGAAGTTCACCGGTAACGATAGATTTCAACTCTGCGGCATCCTCAGGATACTTCTTTTCATATTCTGCAAACTTGGCATTCCAATCAGCTTCCAAAGAGGCACCTTCAGGGGTATGACGGCTCCAGTGCCTGTGTAGTTTTTAGAAATTACAAATTAGAATGTCAAAAACAAATGGAAATGCTATAAGATACAATATAATGCACTGCTTACTTTTTAACTTCCTCTGGTACGTGGAATGGCTCATAAGGCCAGCCAAGATTCTCCCTCGTGGCCTCAACTTCTTTGATACCCAATGCACTTCCATGCACACTGTATGAATTTGCTTTGTTGGGAGAACCAAAACCAATGGTAGTTGTAACCTGGACATACAAATTGATTAGATTATTAGTATCCAATATTTCATAATCACAGAAATAACCTAACCTAGTCTAAAAAATAGTGCTCCTTCACCCTTCGACTAACAATCTAACATTCTCGATTAACGTCAGTTTGCTGTCATCATATATCATGTAAAGAAACTTGTTATTAGCAAATCCTAAAATAATGGCAGTGAAATAGACCTTGATCAAAGTAGGCTTGTCTTTGACTGCCTGAGCTTCCTTGATTGCAGCACGAATCTCATCATATCCTGTGTTACCATTTTTAACCCAGATAACATGCCAGCCAAGGGCCTCAAACCGTAGGTCAACACTTTCAGTAAAGGCAATAGCTGTGTCACCATCAATAGAAATGTGGTTATCGTCATAGAGGGCAATCAATTTGCCAAGCCCCCAGTGACCAGCAAGGGAGCAAGCTTCCTGAGCAATCCCTTCCATTTGACAACCATCTCCAAGAATGGCATATCTGAAATTTCAAAGAATACTACAATGAGAAGATTTAAATCAAAAACAAAGCACGGACGTAATTAATAGCATTTCAGCAAAAGAAAGGGGAAAATTCGAGTAGAGGAAAAAGTTGGTTTACGTGTAGTGATCAATAATTTCAGCATCAGGTTTGTTGAATCGAGCAGCTAAATGCTTCTCTGCGAGTGCCAAACCAACAGCATTGGCTATACCTTGACCAAGTGGCCCTGCATTATATGGAATACAATTAGAATACCATATACCAAATAGAAGTATACTCTCCATTGAATAAATTAATAACAAAATGACTTTGTATTAATAGAATACAAGCTAACCAGTTGTGACTTCAACTCCGGGTGTCTCAAAATTCTCAGGATGACCAGGAATTCTGCTTCCCCATTGGCGGAAAGTCTTCAAATCCTCTCCCTGTAACATAAGTTCAATTAATGTACAGCAGTAAGGATAAATCATAACAACGGCTTTACAGAATTTGATAAATATCAATTCAATAGCAATGTAGACAAATAATGAATAAACAATAACATTTACATTGTTAAGCGCCACATAGTATAGAATGAGAACAGTTAAGTGGTCGCATATTGATGAATGGAAAGAGAATAAATAAATTACAATCACAATTACGGTCTTAATATCTTAACTAACATCAGCTGATCATCAACTCATTTTAGCCTAAAAACCATTATTACAGCAGACCTACCATATCGCATGTACTAGTTCAACAATGAGCTACACTACGTCACCATATTTTCTTTCTTTAAATACATCAACTTATTCACAAACATCGTAATACTAACTTATAATTTGCATGATGTGGAGTATGTACACCTAATAGTAAATCATGTAAATTAATCCCTGTGGACGTAATCATATACTATATTATGTTGTCGTCTAATACATTAATTAATAAAGAAAAAAACATATTAATGGAAGATAAGGTTATATAAAAGACTAACCGTGACACTGTGATAACCAGCAAGGTGAAGAAGAGCATACTGAAGCATACAACCATGACCAGCAGACAAAACAAACCTGTCACGGTTAAACCAGTAAGGGTTTTTGGGGTTATACCTCATGACTTCATCATACAAAATATGACCCATGGGTGCACAACCCATGGGCAAACCCGGATGACCAGAATTAGCCTTTTCAACGGCATCAATAGCCAAAAACCTAATAGTATTAACCGACTTGTCAACCAACTTATCATCAGTTGTGGTCTCCAAAACCTGGACAGCAGCAGCCTTCACCACGGGGGAACGTGAACCAAAGCGTCTCCTCCTGGAGATAATAGTGGATGAAGACTTTTTAAGGAGGAGTGAACCGTTGACCTTGTAGGTGGTTGTAGGCAGTAGAAGAGAGGTGGTTGACTTTGATGGAAGGTGGGTTTTCGACTGCGAAACAAGGGTTTGATGAGAAAGACTGCTCAATGAAGATGAAGCTGCCATTTTACTCTCTTTTGGGGGTGGGTGGTGGAGTAGAAGAAGATGATGAGAGAGAGTTTGTTAGTAAGTAGAATTGGGAGAGTGTGAGTGTATTATGAGAGGATGAGAAGTGGGGCCCCAATAAATCTTGTATTCAGTAATGGATGGCCGTTGAGATACAAGGGCAGGAGTTGGATCATAGCCATTGGTTGTGGGTAGGAAATGATAGGCCCTTTGCCTTCATTTTCCAAACTGCAACGCTAAATGTAACCCACATGTTTTTGATCACATACATATCTCAGAATTGTTCAAGAAAATAATAATGTAATTCAATGAATATGCCTCGTATCTTGTCATGCTACTTTCTTACTTACAAAATAGCTACGAATTTCGACCAACGGCCTTTACAAAGGTCCCAAGGCGGGGGATGCAACTAACCAAATCCTCAAGTGCTCCTTAGCGCAACAAATTACTCCACTGGTTTTACCATTATCATCTTAATTAATCCTTAAACGGACATTATGTTGGTTAAGTAATAGTGAATCAATATATATAACCAATTCAACATCACGGCCAACTCACGATAAGTATTGTGAGACTCATAAACAGAGCTATCTAATCAAAAGAAAACACCGCAGCTAATGACAAAGAGAATTTTTACTTTTTCATACTGATAACATAAACTTGCAGTCGGACAAAACTTTGGCACTTGGTTAAACAAAGAACCCACCCATTCAACAAAATTTGTAAACTTACTCAAATTGGGGATTACAATTGATAAAGCATTAACAAATAAATTGTGTCTAATGCCTCCAAAAAAAAACAAAATTAACATTGTAACATTGATGACTAAATGAAAAATTACTCTTCAAACAAAATAATTCAGTTATCTCCAAAATTATGAGCAAGTTAAGCTTCCACTATATATGGGGACACCTACAAAAGCCCTACCCACAGACATGGCAACCATGGCTGGCACACCTAAGAGTCTGCGATTGTAACCTCAACCTCGACACCGGGTTCAATGGTGATGGAAGTGATCTGCTTGACCACATCTGGGGAGCTGAATAGGTCAATTACTCTCTTGTGGACACGCAACTCAAATCTGTCCCAAGTGTTGGTTCCTACATAATAAGATATTAAACATAATTAATCACAGAATAATTATTCACTCAACCACTGCAGCCCTAATTTAGAGAGTAAACCAACCTACAGGGTATCAGATAAGAACCATTGGTGAATAAGCCAACACCAAAAAAACAAGTAAAACACATGCTATGTTTAAGCGGAGGATGCACTCAAGGTGATAGATTAAAACTACTGTCAATCGAACTAAAACAAATACATGAACTATGTTTAAGAAGAGGATGCACTCAACGTCATAGATTAAAACTACTGTCAATCAAACTAAAACTAATACATGAACAATGCATCGTATGAACCACACAACAAACATATATTCTCTACATTTTCTTTTCCCAACAAATATACAGATACATAAAAAAGTATCGAGCAGCTCATGTAAACTCATAAAATTATTCCATTTGTCTTACCTTCACCACAGGGAGCTTTCCTTGTTGTAATCTTCAAAACCTTTGTGGGCATCCTGACAGGTCCCTTGACTCTGAGGCGCTTGTCTTTTGCACCACGTACAAGATCAGCACACACTATACAACATAACAAAGCAGCTTGAATCAAAAGCTAATACAGATAACTTTGCAAGGAGTTGCTGCATATGTTCAGAAAGAGCAAACCAATATGCCACAATAGTGGACCAATAAATCCAACAAAAATTTTACAAACATTTCACTATGTAATGATCGGTAAATACAATTAACAGCGAGCCAAAAACCATACTACCAAAATGTGATGAACAAATCTCCAAACTCACAAATAGCGACATAGACGCCTATTCCAACCAATTTCCTACAAATATTATACAGCTCTCCACAACATCAACAACCCAATTATAAATCGGAACAATACATAATGATACCATAGCACAAGCCATTCCTCAAAAATTCATAGCAAAAAACCACAAGCTAGCAAACAACAATCACTCCAAAGTCAGCAATAACAATGCAACACCTACTCAATAGCTTCATAACTGCATTGACTCTAATTCAATCCATTTACACTAAACAAATTTCAGAATACTTGACCCAATATTGCTCTGCTAGACGGCCTAAACGTATCGAATTGAAACACTAGTAAGAGTCCTAGGTTGCCCCAAAGTAATCGTCAACTCGACAGCCCAAACACATCCAATAAAAAAAAAGGAGAAGGGTTCCTAGGTTCCCCCAAAGTAATTGAACAATTTCCATAAACAACAATCACTAATCAAAACGAATTATAACTAATTACTCACTAATCACTCTTAACACCTCCTATTAGATCTCTAATTACAACAAACACACTTCCAAGAACCCCAATTATAAATCAAAATTCAATATACAATTTAACTTTTTCGTAAATCTTAACTAACCAACAATTAACATTATACTTACAAACCCTAATTACAAACACTACAAAAACACCATTTACATCTTTCAATTATACATACAATTGAAGCAATACGCTAAAACCCCACAACAATCGCAGCTTAAACAATGATAAAAATCCCCAAATTGCCAAACTTTAACACTTTAGTTACAACATTAAACAATAAATAAAACACATTTATAAAACCCTAAATTAAAAAAAAAAAATGTCACCTTTCTCAAGATTCTTGACATTCTTAGAAGAAAGAGTGATTCTGATTTTGTGAGTGGCCTCTTGGGCTTCTTCTATTCCTGCCTTGGTAGGTTTCATTGGGTACGCCATTTTTGCTTTTTTGCTGAATTAAAGAAATTATTATTCAAAATTTTATAAAAACTAAAAATAAAAAGGGAGTAATAATATAATAAATGCAATGTTAAGATGAAGATAATGAGGAGGAAGAAGAAGAAAGAGAGAAGAGTACCTGAGATTGAGCGAAGAGAAATGCAAGAGGAAGACGATGCGAAATTAACGGCGGCTACAAGCTCAAGCAAAATGGAGGGAGATGAGTTGTTTACTTACGTTTTATAAGGTCTTCTTTTTAGGGTTAGGGTTAGGGTTTTTGGGTTTTTATTATTTTTTTTTCTTTTGCTTTTTTCTTCAGTTTTATGGGCTATAAATTGTTTTCATTGTTCACGGTCTTAAAGTTAGGCTATTGTTTAATTTCATGAATTATTAGTAGTGATCAAATCAAAATATTTACAAATTTTTCCTAAAAAAAAATAATAAATAAATAAATAAAAATGTAAAATAACAATGTGAAATAGTAATTTGATTTGTATTAGATTAGTTAAAATTTTATGTACTAAGGGCTTATTCGGAATCATTGTAATTTAAAACTCTTCTATTGAAAAATAAGTGCAAACCATTTTCTATAGTTACATACTTTCTAAAAGTAATAGTAAACAATAAAGAACAAGCCCCTCATCAAGTTTTGATTTAATATGTTTAACTTATTATGTGTTCAATCACTTATTTAATTAAATAAAAAAGTTCATTCATGTATTACAAATTTTAATAATTTCTTAAGAATTCTTCAATAATGTCTCAAAAAAAGAAGAATTCTTCAATAAAATATATAAATTCAATTTAGATTTTTCTTAAAAAAATGAGGAAAAATAATTAAGATTTATCAAGTTAAAGAAATCACATGATCACACCCCTTGCCATGTTAGAGCGTGTTTTACCCTTTCATTTATCTTTCATCATCATATTAGCACTAAGGCTTTCGAAGGTCTACACATCCTTACAATGCTTCTCTTTATATGCAAACAAACTTCACTTCCCTATCTTTGTTTAAAACATCACAAATCAAGAATTGAGAAACGTTCATATACCTTAACAATTAACAAATGTAATGTTTGTGGAGTTCCAATTTTCTTTTACTAGAGTACTACAGGCATGGAGCCATACTAGGCAACTTGCTAGAAGGCAAATGAGCCGACGAAGAAAGACTTCGTATCAAAACGATAGTTTGTGTATTAACATATTAATAATTCTATCCAAGATGGCCCTTCAAAATACTTGCACAAGAGTTTTGTAGCTAAGGGAAGTAATCAAGTAGCACCAGTTTTTCATTCCCACTAATCAATGGGGTTTGCACCAGATCTGACCATAGATTCAAGTACCTACCCCTGAAGTGAATACAGCCGCTAACCTGTTCAAGGCAGCCTGAACACAAGTTGTTAACTTCTAAAAAGATTGACTGTCAATTGATCCTTTTCTTCTTTAAGATATGTCACTCTACAGCCACAACCAACTCAAGGACACTCAATTTCCACAAAGATAGGCATGAAAAACTCTAAATTAGATTTCATTACGATATACATAAAAAGTTTGCATCTGAGGTGGATCACTGGCGACTATTGTTTTTATCACATTCATGCTCCTTTTCTTCTGCATCTTCAAAGCACTGATCATTAATGTGCAGCTGAAACAAGGAACAGATAGTTAACATCAACATCAACATCAACATTTTTTTACTATACGCTAGACAACAGAGCACAGTTAAGAATTAGGATAATGATATAAATTATGGATGGTGTCTGAAAAGGCCTATAGCTATATAGATGAAGCAAGACTGCAAGAACTTCTGAAGTTAAACTTGCATGGTAGTATAGAACGACACAAAGATAGAATACATTGCTTAGTATCACCAGGCTAATAGCTAACTTGTCTACATTGTTTTCATCTGGAGTTCAGCAGAACTTCTGAACATTCTTTGCCCTAAACGCAATACAAAGTCGCCAACAGAACTTATTATTAACCCTTACTTGTGCTTATCATCATTAGCCTCCAGTCCTTAATCTCAATTTACCATACCCAAACCTATGAAAACAAGGCCTAAACTGCCATCACAACACAAACTCTTAACAATAACCTGGCTCATAGGCGCATGATGCATCTACCTTCAGGTTATGAAAAGAGAGTGAAAACCTGAAAACATTAGAAAAGTATTCTGCAGAAGCATCAATGGTGTTGTTCTAACAAATTGAGCACTACTTTTTCAATTAATTCGTGATGATTTTGATGGATTACTGTACAGTGGATTTGTTTAGGAAGATTATAATGTCTGTGTATTATTGGTGTACTTGACAGATGGAGGAACTCCAGGACTTGCCTTAAAGCATTGAAGCAATTGCTCCTTATTCAGTCACAGACCCGGATGTCTCAGAACTGCCTAAGATATAATTCAATAAGCAGCAAGAACAAGCCCCTGTAAAAACATAAGGAGTGGGCAGACTAAGTCTTTGACTATGGCCAGAAGCCCAAAAACTCAAGTTTTGCAGACACCAACTGAAGTGAGCACTTTAAACTTTAAAGCCCAAACTACTAAGAAATGGCTGCCCAAAGTTTTGCAGACACCAACTGAAGTGAGCACTTTAAAGCCCAAACTACTAAGAAATGGCTGCCCAAAGGGCTGATTGCTCCAGTTTCACACAAGTCCAGTTTTCTGATAGCTATTCCTTTGTGTTTTCACAGCTATGATAAATGCTCAGAATTTGTAGCAACTAGGTGACCACAAATTATTTTGGTACCAAGAATTTGTTATTGTTGTTACTAATAATACACAATGTAACATTGTTGTGGAGCTTTTGATAAATATGCAAGAGAAAACTTCTCCCTTGATCTGAGTAAACCACTAAATCTTCCTTAGTTGTAAATTTTTAGATCCTTTATGGGTCATTCTGAGTGTAATTCTTAACTCAAAAGGCTTCATGCTTTTAAGCTGTTTCTCATATCAAAAAGACAAAAACCCAAAATTGAATTAGCATGTTTTTGCTAAATTCTCTCAATATCAATGACTGTTGCAGGTGGACACCATGTATTAACAACATAATAGAGCTAAAGTGATATTACAGCCACTACAAAAATAGCTTACAATGCCTTTTATTCATAAGCCAGATACCTATCTTCTTATAACATCCATCAGCTAGAAGCTTAGAAGGGGAATTGGCAAATATCTATATCAACAAAAAAAAATCTTGTTCCACCAGAGAAATATCACAATTAGATTGTCAAAAAAATCTTGTTTCACCAGAGAAATATTAATAAATAAAAAATTGAAAGCCATTTTCCGAAAACTGAAAACTTCAAAATATCACAATTAGATCATCATTGCTGCAAACAGGAAAATACTCCGCCACCGTGTATGCGTGGAGACTAGGCAGTAGGTACCACACACTATTCAAGTTGCTAAAAAATGTCAGTCCTTAGAATTGAATTTAAACTCTCACTAATTAAACTATATCCGTCTATCAGCTTAAAGGTTTGACAGCAAAACTTCTTAGAGAAGAATCAATAAAGCCAATAGTACCCAGAAACCAAGACTTTCCAGCAAGCCCCATCCCACTATATACTGCTCAAGGTCTATTTTAAAAATCATCAAACACAAACCTAGTTTCATTCAAGATAAGATTCAGTAATCAATTCCTCCTGCATTGCATCTCCAAGGCTTCATCTTAAAAACCAATCCACATAAGATTTACAATGACACAATAACACAGCTAATGCTGAAAGGATATGTTTAAAACATTATTTTGTTCATGAGGTCAGTGAAAACTGAGGGTCTTATACTCTTATACATATATATGCAACAACATACGTATAGCATACCTGAAGTACATTATGTGTCAAGTCATGATCGCCATTTGAAAAACCTATCAAATTCCCATCATTCCCAGAGAAATTCCAGTTAGAAGTATCTTCACCTACAAGTAGAATAAATGGCATGAGAATAATTTATCACTTTCAGAGAGTTTCAGCAGCTAAAAGGTAGGATTGAGGACTAAACATTACCTAAAGCCCCGGCATTCAGCTGGTCAGCACTGAATATCCAATTGTGCTCCTCTTCATCTTCATCTGAGCAATATAGTGATGATGAGAGCATTAGATTAGAGAAAACAAAAAGAACCAGTAAAACAAAGTTATCATCAGTCTGAGTGAAGTAGTCTGTTCACCTTGCATGGGTTCAGGATTGAGCTCTGCGCATTCACAGAACACCTCAAACAAAATTTCCACTATCAAAACAAAAACATAGAGATGAAGGTCAGATTTCATAAAAGAAAAAGGGAAAAAGGGGGGGCGAAAAGCCAATATGAAACAAAGGGAAAGGTGACATACATTGACTAGGATCAGATGGAACAAGCCTCATTTCTTTAACAGTTGATATTCCGGAAGACAAATCAACATTTTGCTGCTGCTCTTCATTTTCGTCTTCTGATTCATCGTCCCCAGTTTCAATCTGCAATTTACATTGATCGTGAAAATTCATTACTTGATATTATCATTCAACTACCTTAGTAACATGATTTAGAAACATAAATCAGCTGTCATTAGCAAAGCTTATGTCTTTTACAAAAATGTTCGCCAAACAAGACGCAGTCTAATTTTGCGAAACCTCAATCAGTTTCTAAATGAAAATAGCATGATTCTTCTTAATCGACATAAGGAAGGCATCTATTCTAAGATATCAGTTGTAACAAACCAAAACTCTCGCCTCAAGTCCTTGGCATAATTAGACTACAATCCAACTTAATTATCGCATGAGTCATGAACAGCAAAGGTGCATTATATATTATGTCTGCAACACGAAAACTTAATTCACTAGTTTTTCAAAAAAAAAAAAAAAAAAAAAACCAAATTTCAAAAAAACCCAAAATAATTNTTTCTAAATGAAAATAGCATGATTCTTCTTAATCGACATAAGGAAGGCATCTATTCTAAGATATCAGTTGTAACAAACCAAAACTCTCGCCTCAAGTCCTTGGCATAATTAGACTACAATCCAACTTAATTATCGCATGAGTCATGAACAGCAAAGGTGCATTATATATTATGTCTGCAACACGAAAACTTAATTCACTAGTTTTTCAAAAAAAAAAAAAAAAAGGCACTCAATTTTCCAAAATGCTCATCTAATTCAAACCCAATTTGATTCTCTCAAAATCATGACCAACCAGAACATGGTGCATAATATCATTTCATCATTTGTTTGCGATACGAAAACTTAACTCCTTTGCTAGCTCAATTATTCCAAAATGCTCATCAAATTACAATTAATCATCTCAATACTCTCATTTTCGACCTCAAGCTAAAAAAACTCACATAAAATTACCAAAGCTACTAATTGTGAACCAATTAATCAACACTTTACGAACATAATCAAAGATTCCAATGATTGAACTAATAAAAAAGTAAACAAACATAATCTAACTTAAAGTACAAACAAAAACATCATCTAATGAAAAAATCACAGAAAAATTAAAGTATAAATTAAAACCTGAGTATAAATGCAAGGAGAAGGATAAGCTTCAGGATCACGGGAAACAGCATGAAGCGAAATGGAGACGAAATCAACAGCATAACCTTTAGTGGTATCAACGTCACTCAACCACATCACTTTCCTTCAATTAACCACAAGCAAAATCCAATTCAATTGAATTAGGGTTTATAAAAGAAACGAAGGAAAACAATGAGAGAAGAAGGAGATTAGAGAGAGAAAGTACTTGGAGGAAATGTAGAGAGTGCCTGGTGATTCAGGGGAACGATTTCCGAGGACAATGGTGACTGAAGGTTGAGTATGCATGAGTACTTCGCCGTTGTTGGAGTCGAGGATTGGTTCGCCATTGGTGGTTCTTTCTGAGAAGGTTTTTAGCCCTAACGCCATTGTTGAGAGCTTGTGACTGAAAACTAGGGTTTTAGGAGTTTGTGCGTGGGTTTTGGAGAAGACTTGTGAAGCGATGGTTCTACTGCGTGATATTGTGAATGTGATGATATTGGCGAGTCAATGGTCTAAGTCGGTCCAATACTTAACCATGAGACAATAAGACCCAGACCCTATGTTGGCTTAGTCTAATTGTAAGAGCATCCGCAATGCTCGAGGCCCCCAAATCTTCTCTCTCATTTTCCCCCTGCGCTGCATCGTTTTTTACTAATTTTATAAATTACTCTATCTAGTTATAAGTAACATCTATACAGTGCGAAACTTATTCAAAATTTTCTTTCTTAAAAATAGGGGTGAAAGTAATTCGGATTAAAACCGAAGACCGAACCAAACCAAACCATATTGGAAATTTGGATCGGACTTTTTTGTAATTTGGTGCGGTTTGGATCGTAAATTTTTTATATTTCGGTTTTCGGTTTGGACTCGGATTGGACCCCTCGGTGGACCGTACACCGAACTTTAGACCGAATAGTAATAAACCTAAGTCTTTAATGGCCTTAAGGCTTAAGCCTACTACTTGTTAAGTAGTTATGCCCAAAACATCAAAAGCTAGCAAAATCTTAAAATTCTCTATCATCCTTTTTCAAAGTGTGTGTAGTATTTGATTTAGTGAGTTATTGGATAGTGCTACAGATTATTGCTACAAATATATTAAGCAGGAATTGTTGTACAAAAAAAAGTATCTTTAAAATTCGGATTGGATTGGATCCAAAATCGTAAGACCGAATTTAGGTGGATTGGATTGGATTGGACTGAAAGTCAATATGGATTGGATTGGTCTCAAATTTCAAAGACTGAAAATATATGGTTTGGATTTGGATTTGGCAATAATCCAAACCATAGACCGAACTTTCACCCCTACTTAAAAATTAAGAGAAATATGAATTTTTTTTTTATTGTAGAAAAAACATAACAATATGTTACTTGAATTGTTGAACAATTATTATTATTTTTTGAGTTTTGAGTACGAAGAAAGATTAATTAACAAACTTCTATAATTAAAACTTTTTTTAAAGTGACACATGTTACTTTTTCATTAATCCATACAATTTGGTAAGGTTTTCAACTTTTAATAATGGTTAAATAACTAAAAAGGTGTCTAAAGTGTATTTGGGGAGCATTTTAGGCTAATTTTAATTGAGCAAGTTTATAATCAAATGAATTAAATATTACTTGTATATGGTTATTTAAAAATAAGTGAAATGGAAAGAATGAATTAAAATAAGTTCAAAAGAATAAGGACTTATGTTTGGTAATTGCTCATTTTATTTACGTGGTTTGCTTGATTGACAAGTTGCTACATGTTTGATGAAATTAGTTGTTGCGAAAAAAAATAAAAAATAAATGATAGGACATTGACAATTTTCTCTACCTATGTGGCTATACATATTAGGCGATTAACTAATCAATTTGTGAAACAAGGAACTCCAACGTGACATCATAAATGCTTTCTCTCGTAACGGAAGGAACTTACAAATTATCCTACCATCAATTGAACTTCTTCTCCTTTATCTACGCGTGTGGAAAATTGCAAATTTGCAATACTTTAATTTCTACCACATTATTGATGGTATAATGACAATTTAGGTTGAAAAAAGACAACAACTAAGGAGAAAAAGGTTAATAAAAGTAAGCGTAGCTTTTCAATTTTTGGTAAAAAGATAGTTTTAACAATGTGTAAACTTTTTTTGCTGATTATGTAAAAAAACAAATGCCAAAATCTACTATAAAAGATGACTGAAAAGTTATTTCACAAACACGTCATCAATTCATTACTGACTCGTCATTATAAAGTGTAATTATTCGAAGTATTAAGTCGTCATTATATTGTTCATGTTATTTGATAATAGATTCACAAGTACATATTAGTTGTTCATCATCAAAATACAACATATTTCAACGTTAATTATTGTGTCTCTATTTTGAGTAGCTTAATTTAAAATATTGGACATAAATTTAAATTTAATTACGGAGTATATTTTAGTAATCTGTTGTCCTTAATGCATTACACTGATTACTTGTTTGATGTTCCTAATGTTATTTTATACCTTACGGACTTTGATGTTGTTACTTTCTTGTATGCTAACAGCAGCTCTGAAAATCTTTCCCATGATTATGTTCCTTAGTTCTCTATTAGGTGTAGGCGTTTTTTAGGTTCACATCCTCATTCACTTTCCTTATGTATTGTACTTCCTTGCTTAATTAATCTGTTCCTTTTCCTCCAAAAAACATTAAAAAAATACAAAATTGTAAGGAGGAAAAGAAAAGGTATGAAAGGTCAACGCAATATTCAATTTAGGCGATTTTTGGTTTTATTAAAAAATGCTAGTTATTTAGGGTTCATTTGACAACGTTTTTGTTTTTCAGTTTTATGTTTTTTAAAAACTGAAAACAATTTTCAAATTTTTGTTTTCGATTTTCTCAAAATTGTTTTCATTTTGTAATTTTGAGTTTAAATCAACTATCATACTTTGTGTCATCTTTAAGTATGTTATAATTTATTATTATTATTCCTAATTTTTTTTCACCAAAAAAAAAATTTATACATAGGTATTGATTGAATAAGGATATTGCAAAATTTAAAGGAATAATTGAGAAAATTTTATAAAAAAAAATTGTCAAATACAATGTAATATATATACACATATATATATATATATATATATATATATATTTTACAATACATTTCAGTATGAATTTTGTCTACCCCACACCCATTTTGTTAAACGATTTCGAAACATAGCCATTTTTTGAAAATCTTGTTGATTAGCATAAGGAGTTACTAATTTCTCATATCCATTGTATTAATGCCATCATCTTCAAGCTCAAGATTCTCATCTACATAATATATAGACAAAGGATTCCCGTCTTTGCACACAATATTTTAATAATTATGGATGACACAACGTACATAACAAAATTATATACTTTTGTCTTTATAAACCATATAAAGGCCAACACATATATATCTTTTACTCTTTAAGAATTGAGAATCTAGCTTTCAACATTCCAAAACATCAATTAATAGATGCGCAATACTCTAATAGAAAGAAGATTGAGGAGAATGATAGTTTTTAAGGATTTTTTTAAAAAAAAAAAGAAATAGATTCATACCTTAGTTGCTTACTCGTTAACATTGAAAAATCTTAGGTTTAAAAGAAAAGGAGTGGAGATATAGAGAAAATAGGGAGATAGAGTGTGTATTATATATGTTGTCTTCAATTTGTAAAACAAAACCTACAAAATAACTTTTTGTGATTTTAGGTTTATTGTTTTGGTTTTCCCAAAATTGTTGCAAACATTTTGTTTTATTTTGGTTTTAAAAAACCTAAAAACCAAAAACTACAATAATGCCAAATTCTCTCTTAGCATTATATATATCGATTAATCCTACAAGTTTATAAAATTTGAAGGCAATTTTAGAATAAGTTTCTACTCTATTTGATTCATACAAGTTCTTTAATGGTTAGAGTTAAATAAGAACTACACAACTACACTTTTATTTTTATCGGTGATAAAATAGTACAACAACACATGTGTTCTTGAAAAATTGCAACACATATTCTTTAACATGAGTTTATATTAATCGTGTTCAATTTCTCTTCTAAAAAAGTACATCATATTTTTTGATATATATATATGATCCATGTGACTTTTGTATAATGAAAATAACAATATAAACAATCATAATAATACAAGGCTTTTATTAGCGATGACAATGATGACATGTCAAGCTTTACTAATGTGTTTGATAAATGACCTATTGAGGAAGCTCGTCCAAATTATGATTGCGATACACTAAGGAGAAATAATATCTATTATTTTTTCATAAGTTGAAGTGAAATGAGTAGCATTAAAGTTTTTAATCAAAACATACCTATAAAATTAAACCAATAATAGTCCATAAATTAATTTTAAAATTGACACCATCAATTATTCTCCATAAAAAAAAGGTTTTTCTAAGGTGTACTCATGAGTTTTTGCGTTTTCTAAGTTGTACTTAATGTTTTTTGAAATTCTCAGTTGTACGCTTAAACTCACCTAATTTTCTAAGTTGTGCCTTTTTAAATTAAATTACTAATAAAAGTTTTTGCTGTTATTATTTTAATTATTTCTTTTATTGTAATAAATATTCAAAATATTTAGATTTATCTCTTAGAAACTTCAAAAGAATATGATTGAAGGAAACTAATCAAATTTGTAACATGAAATTTACAAAAAGGGGCACAACTTAATGATATTAGTTAGCATGGTAGGAAATTATTGTTTTCCTTTTTTTGTCTGAGGTTGTTCCTCCCATTAGCATAATTTTTTTTTTTTTGAAAACATTGAGTACAACTTAGAAAATCCAATAACTCATAGGTACACATTGCCCAGTGGTTAAAATTGAGGGTATGTTTACAATAGGTCACAGGTTCAAATCCCCCTCCTTTATTTGTAATTTATATTGCCTTCGTGGCTCCTTTAAAAAAAAAAAATATTATAGAACTTTCCCCCCAAAAAAACTTCGAATTAATTTGGTTCGGAAAGCTCTTTTATTTTTTCCCTTTTCTTGGACAATGCTTTGTCCATATAATAAAGGTTCCCTGCTGTCCATTTGATTTATTTATATATTTTTTTAATTTCTTGCAGTTGTAGCCTTTTGATTAACATAGCACAAATTCAAAACACAAAATATTTTAAAAAAAAATAATAAATTTCTAAAACGGAAATAAAAAATAAAAAAGGACACATCTCCTTTTACCATTCAAACCTCAAAAGACGCAAAACATCAACAGACCTCCTTCACATTTTCCCCACCACCTTCCATTCATTCATTCAACACAAATCAACCCCCCAAATTCATCATCATCAAACCCTAATTAATCTAACAATCATCTTCAAAAATGGGGAAAGACTTAAGCGAAGATCAAGTAAGCTCAATGAAAGAAGCCTTCACATTATTCGACACAGATAACGACGGCAAAATCGCCCCATCTGAACTTGGTATCCTAATGCGTTCATTAGGCGGTAACCCGACCCAAGCCCAACTCAAACACATCATTACACAAGAAACCCTAACTTCTTCTTTTGATTTTACCCGTTTCTTAGATCTAATGTCCAAATACCTTAAACCCGAACCATTTGATCGTCAATTAAGGGATGCATTTAAGGTTTTGGATAAAGAAGGAAGTGGGTATGTTGCTGTTGCTGATCTCAGACATATATTGACTAGTATTGGCGAAAAACTTGAACCTGCTGAGTTTGATGAGTGGATTCGTGAGGTTGAGGTTGGATCTGATGGCAGGATTAAGTATGAGGATTTTATTGCTAGGATGGTTGCTAAGTAATTTTTCTTCTATTATATTCTATGGTATGTTTTATTTTTTTGAGAAAGATTATAACTTTTACCTTTTTTGGTTGTTTTGTTTTGAATTGGTATGATACAGGGGTAAAATTCGTTTATTTTGGATGTTAAATGGTGATTTTAGGGTTAAGGTTGAATTTTTTTGCCCAACTAACAAATTTGTCATGTTAAAATTTATGATTTTTGACTGTGTGACAAGGGATTTGGGCATTGTATTTATTGGGGTTTGGAGTTGATTGTTTTTTATGTTGAGTATGTGAAATAGGAATGGTTTGTTGTTGATTTGTTGTTTTGGGGGGAATTTTTGATTGTTTGTTTGTGTTTTTGATTTTGTGGTTGTTTAAAGAGTTATCAAGTTTGCATTTTTGATGTGTATTTTTCTTATTTGTTGGTGGTTGATTTGAAATGAGAAGCTATTCAATTGGATATGTGTTTTATTTGTTTGGACTATTGTATTTGTTTTGGGTTTAGAATTGAGCTTTGGAGATTAGATATTGAGTCTTTTTTGAATACATTGTGGAGAAGATGTGGGTTGTTTTTGTAGAGAACGAGATGATTGATGCGGTCAATTGTTTGAGGTATTGTTTTTGTTTCGTCTAGAGTTCTGTGTTACAGTTGGTAGCCTGGTTTTTTAGGTTGTCATTGTTTATTATTGTTTGGTGGTGCAAGGACGTAAATAGTGGTGTTGATATGGTAACAAAAAATGTTGTGGACTTGTAGTTATTGATATGAGAAGTTAGTTTGAGGCAATACTAGTGATGACGGTGCGTTATGGTTATCATATTCAAATTGATTCGTTTGTGGTTGGGAATTGGTATTAAAGAGGATTTGTTGAAGACTTAAATTTGGCTTGCTTAGTACATGTGGAGCCAGTTTTGTGTTTGTAAGTTTGACATCAGATATTCAGAATGCTCAAGCTTTAGGGAAGAGAGAGGTCTATGTGTTCAATAATTAGAAGTTTACAAGGGGTAGTTATTATTTTATCAAAACACAATGACCTGAAACCAAGCTATGGGTTTAGAATTTGTCTACGTTGTTTTGTCGGCATGTGCGTGAGGGCCTCATGCATGGTAAGGCAAGAGAGTTACATTGAGTTTTTTTTAAGGGTGTTCTCATCTTTATAAGTTAATATAAAGAGGACTTGCTCATCTATGTAACTGAAGAGGAGTTATTGTTGTTTAGTTATATGGAGGTAATGGGTAACACATTGCAATGAATGGATTCTATTGTCTTTTTTAATTGATGCATGCCGAGAGTTCTTGGATAAAATTGATATAAAATTTATTACCTTTTTAACTTGGATAAAGGAAATCAATTTCATAATTTGCCTTTGAAGTCTTATGATGTTTCACGTACTCCATAATTAATGATAGCATTCTACCCTATCCTTACTCTCCTAATAAGCCATTAAGGTTCTTAGTTTTAAAAAGTGCGAGGTGCATTGAAGCTCAAAGGGGTCTTGGAGCCTAGGCGAAGGCACGCACCTTTTGGATATAAGGCGTACTTTTAAAATTTGAATATGATGATACAAAAAGGTATTAACACAAGTATATAAACAATAAGAGAGCAAGAAAGCAGTAATGAAGTTTTGGGTGGAGTGGAAAGAGGTGCGAAAAAGAAAGAAATTATGAATAGAAAACATAAAAGAAAAGGAAAGGGGAGGCACAAAGGCATGTTTTTGCTGTGCATCTTGGACATTGCTGCTCCTTGCTTCATGGAGGCACAAGAATCTTACCTTCATTGGGTCTGTGTTTGATCTGTTTTTACTTTGCTTTTTTTTTGTTTTTTTGGGTTTATAATTGAGCTTTGGGAATTAGATATTGTGTCTTTTTGGATAGAGTGTGGAGAAGATTGGGATTCTTTTTGTACAAAATGAGATGATTGATGTCATCAATTGTTTGAGGTGTTGTGTTTGTTTAGTGTAGAGTTCTGTTACAGTTGGTAGCATGATGTTTATGGTGTTGAAATGGTGGTATCGAATGTTGTGGTTATATATATATATATATATATATATATATATATATATGAGTATTTACTTTGAGGCAATACTTGGGATGACAGTGTGTTATGCTTATCATATCAATTTGTAAATGTTTGGGGATTGATATTAAAGATGATTTGTTGAAAATTTAATTTGGCTTGGTTAGTACATCTGGCAGCCAGTCTGTAAGTTTGACATTGGGGACCGAAGTTTTAGGAAAGAGAGAGGCCTATTTATTCATTAATTAGAAGCTTACAAGGGGTATTTATTAATTCTATCAAATGTAACCTTTTGGCATTTAACGACCTGAAACCAAGCATGAGTCTGGACTGAATCCGTATTGTTGTCGGTATGTGTGGTGTGGGCCTCAATCTTGGCAGGGCTGAGAGAGCTACATGGAGTTGCTAAAGAGGAATTATTATTTTAGTTATATGGAGGTTAATAAGTAACGCATTGCAATGAATGTATCTATTTTCTTTTTCAATCAATGCTGAGAGATCTTGGATGAAATTGACGCAAAATCCATTACCTTTTTAAACTTGGTTAAAGAATTTAATTTGATACAAAATCTTATATAAGACGGTACTTAATAGTTAGACAAAAAAATATATTAATTAAATCAATAAATCCAATAGTTAAAGAAAATCCACAAATAGTTAATGGTCTTACCGCAAGGCGGTCTTACTAGACACTTGTTATTAATTTATACTTTACTTCTGAAATTCTCTTGTGATGTTTCACTTACTTTATGAATTATGATAGCAATTTAACCTAGACCTATTCACCTTATAAATTATAAAGGGTGGCAATATTTCTAGGATTTCACGAATTGTCTGATTGTTTGGAAGCTTTGTTAAGACTATATTATGTTCAAGTATGAAAGAGTTCATTATAAACCTCTTCAATTGGGTCTATGTTTGATTTGTTTTTACTTTTGCTGTTGAGCTTTGCAAATGAGATATGGAGGCTTCTAGGATAGATTGTATAGGATAGATATGAAGAAGATGGGGATTCTTTTGTATAGAATGAGATGATTAATGCCATGAATTGTTTGAGGTGTTTTGCTTGTTTGGTGGAAAGTTTTGTGTTATTGTTGTTAGGCTTGTATATCCGGTTGTGCTTGTTATGTATGGTTTACCGGCGAAACTGGAAATGGTGGCATCATTGTAGTTATATGTACATGAGAATTAATTTTAAGGCAACACTTGGGATGATGGCCTGTTATGGTTAGCATTTGGTCGTGGTTTGTTTGGGCTTGATGATTGAAGAGAATTCATTAAATATGGTTTGGCATGTGTCAGATAGTTTTGGGTTTGTAAAATTGACATCAGAATACTTAAGTTTCAGGGAAGAGAGAGGATAGAGGTCTGCGTGCTCATCAATTAGAAGCTTACAAACAGTAGCTATTTAATAGACCTAATGAAACCTTTTAGCTTTTAATGACCCAAAACCAAGCCATGGTACCAGAATCTCTCTGCATTGTTCTGTTGGTACGTGTGGTGTGGGCCTCATGCATGTTAGGGCTGAGAGAGCTGCAGAGAGTTGCTAACGTGTGTTCTCTTTGAAAATTTAATTTGAAAAGGGCTTGCTTATCAATGCAACTGAAGAGGAATTATTATTTTAATTATATGGTAGTTAATAAGTAACGCATTGCAACGAATGGATTCTATTCTCCTTTTTAATTAATGCTGATAGATCTTGGATGAGAGATAGCCACATGAAAAGGTCTGAGAGAGCTACAGAGAGTTGCTAACGTGTGTTCTCTTTGAGTATTCAATATGAAAAGGACTTGCTTATCAATGCAACTGAAGAGAAATATTGTTTTAGTTATATGGTAGTTAATAAGTAACGTATTGCAACGAATGGATTCTATTCTCCTTTTTTATTAATGCTGAGAGATCTTGGATGAAATTGAAATATTATTCATTACCTTTTTACCATATACTTTGCCTTCGAAATTCTCTTATGATGTTTCACGTGCTCCATATATTACGACAACATTTTAACCTAGACCTATTCACCTAATAAGTCATTAAGATTAGACCTATTCAATTGTTTGAGGTGTTGTGCTTGTTTAGGTGAGAGTTCTGTATTACAGTTGGTTGCCTGGTGTTTTGGGTTGTGATTGTTAATTATTGTTCAGTAGTGCAAGGCAGGAAATAGTGGTATTAAATTGTGGAATCAAATATCGTGGTTATTTATATGAGCAGTTGAGTTTAGGCAATACTTGGGATGACGGTGTGTTAATGTGTTATGCTTATCGTTTCAAAACAATTTGTATGTGTCTGGGGACGATTTTAAAGAGGATTTGTTTTAAAGTTGAATTTGATTAGTACATGTCGCCATGTCGGAGCCAGTTTTGGGTTTGTAAGTTTGACGTTGGAATGCTTAAGTTTCGAGAAAGAGAGGTCTATGTATTCATTAATTTGAAGCTTACCAAGGGGAGTTAATATTATTATTCTATCATGGGTCTGGAATTTCTCCGCTTTGTTTTTTGGTATGTGCGTTGTGGGCCTTATGCTTCACAGGGCTGAGAGAGCTACAAAGAGTTGCTGAAGAGGAATTAATATTTTAGTTATATGGAGGTTAATAAGCAATGCATTGCAATTAATGGGCTCTATTCTCTTTTCTAATTAATGCTGAGAGATCTTGGATGAAATTTGATACAAAATTCATTACCTCTTAAACTTGGATAAAGAAATTAATTTGATACTTTACCTTCGAAATTCTTTTATGGTGTTTCACGTACTCCATGAATCATGGTAGCATTTTACCAATTTACCCTAGACCTATTTACCTAATGAGCCATTAAGGGTAGCAGTGTACTTAGGATTTAAGGTAGTGTCTGATTTGGAAGCTTTTTTAAGACTATATAATGTGTTCTGTTTATATTCATAGAAGAAATGAATGCATTATTAACAGTTTTTGCTGTTAGGGTAGTCCATGAAACATTTTATACTGCTAGTTATAGGCTATAGGTTTGAAAACTGAATGCACCTTACATAAGTATTTTATGCAATGGTGCAAATCAGGATGCTACATATCTATGCACACCAGCTCTTGGGTATTGAGGAAAATATATGCCTGGAGATGCTTGCTTTTTCCCCATATAATATCCTTTAGTTGAATGTGTAGTAGTTAGTGATGTTGGGAAATACTACAAGTCTATAACCTATCCAAGATGCCCTCTATGGTTTTGGATATGAATTTAAGCTGTCATTGAATTGGTATTTCAGGAGGTGAACAGTGTAAGGTTGGTATCTAACTGAAAGTAATACTACAGTGGTCTGCTGAAGTAGTAAAGATATTATGAAGAAGAAAAGCGCAAACCATGATTCAAAATGGAGGGAGTGTATGTAGTTAGATCATGGCTTAAGGAGATAATGGCTGCTTTATTGGTTAGATGGTCTGGGAATAGAAATTTGAAACTCCTAACCTAATTACTTTGCTTTTTTTTTTTTGGCTCTTTTTTCTTCTGTTACCTTGTGGCACGAGAGTAGGATAGTCTTTGTATGTGGAATAATGTGTTAGGGTGACTGTGAACAATTCACATCCATTGTTCAAAACTTCAAATCTAATCTTCTTCAGTGATAGTTTGTGTATAATGTACAATAGCTCTGTTTGAGATGGTTACTCCATACTTTCAACAAAGAAATGCTTCAGGTAGCCGGTGAAGTTGTGGATGCAAGAAATACTCTAGATAGCCTAGGAACATCTAGTTTTCTTGATAGGAATTCTTTTGTCAGTGATGGGTTTCTAGTTTATTGTCATTAACCCTTTCTGTTATAAAATAAAAACGGAGAAAAATAAAACCTAAAGCGGAGTTGCTATTTTAGTTATATGGAAGTTAGTAAGGTAACACATTGCAGCAAATGGATTCTATTCTTTTTTTTTTTAAATTAAAGTCGAAAGATCTTCAATGTAATTGATATAAAATTAGTTACCTTTTTACCTTTTATAAAGAAATTAATTGACACTTTACCTTCTTAATTCTTTTACAATGTTTCACGTACTCCATAAATTATGATAACATTTTACCCTAGACCTAATTACCTAAAAAGCAATGTAGGCTAGCCAGCTGAATGCTGTTTATGTAGGAATTTAGGAATTGTCTGATTGTTTGGAAGTTTTTTTTGAGACTATATGATGTGTTCTGTTTATATTCATAGAAGAACAGAGTGCATTACATTTTGTGATGCTAGGACATTCGATAAACGTTTTATGCTGCATGGATAGGCTATAGTTTTGAAAACTGAATGCATCTAATGTCAGCAATTTATTTAATTTAATGTTGCTATTCAGAATGCAATAAAAACCCAGCTCTGGGGTATAGAGGAAGATATATGCCTGGAGATGCTTTTTACTCGTATGATATCCTTAAAAGTGTTGTAGTTGAGTGATGTTGGGAAATACTATAACCTTTCCAAGATGCAGATCCTTTATGGTTTCGGTTGTGAGTTTAAGCAGTCATTGCATTGGTATTTCAAGAGATCAACATTATATTATCGGTATTTAACTGACAAGTAATGCTACAGTAGTATGCTAAACTAATGAAAACTATTCTGTATTATATTTAAGTAAAAAGCTATTCGTAATTCAAAGTGGAGGGAGTGTATGTAGTATGATCATGGCGTAAGGAGAGAATGGCTGCTTTATTGGTTAGATGGTCTGGGAACTAATATCACTAACCTAGTTTCTTTGCCTAGTTTTGCTCTTATTTCTTCTGTTATATTTTGTGGCTGGAGAGCAGGATAGTCTTTGTATGTGGAGTACTGTGTTAGGGTTACGGTGTACAATTTACATGATCACATTCACATCTATTATTCAAATCTGATCTTCTCCAGGATAGTCTGTGTATACAAGGGATCTATTTGGGATGATTACTCCATACTTTTAAGAAATAATTGCTTTAGGTAGCCCATAGCCTATGCACGTCTAGTTTTCTTGATAGGGTAACTTTTGTCAATGATGGCTCTCATTTTTTTGTATTTAAACCTTTTTTGTTAAAATTAAAATTGAAAAAAAAAAGCCCTGAAGAGATGTAGCTTTGCTTAATAAACTTCCAAATAGTAAAAAATAAGATAAAATTCACTTGCTGCCTTGGGGGTGAAGTGAATGTAGTGATCAATCCTTGCTCCCTTCCTTAGAAGTGCTATGCTGTTATACGAAGTGTGGTAATGTCAGTATCCAATATCAACAAGCATTTCTCGGTGCAAAGTTTTATTTGAGTGGTCATTTTGCTCATTATAGTGTCTGGCCATTTCTAAATGAAATCTGTTTTTGAATATTTTTCATCACCATTAAATGCTGATTTTAGTGTAACCAAGCACAGGTATATGAGAGCTAGCCACCTTGTGAAGCACAATTTGAAACTTTCAGCTATGTTTAAATGTTGTTACAAATTATTACATAGTATTTTGAATGTCAACTTCGCCTTTGGAGCACAAATGCACAATTTGAGTTATCCTGTGTTAAAATGTGTGAATTTTCAATCTTTTCAAATACTGACTGTACCTTGGTTTTCCTGTATGCAGGTGATCCTCTAAATCTCTTTCGTTTTGCAGAAAGGGGTGGCTAGAGTATATAATCTTTGCTGTGCGTGGTTCTCTTGGTCTCATATTAGTAGTTCATTTCTAGCTGTATTTCTCTTCTAAACAATTATATTGACTATTTAGTTTCACCTTCTTTTTACTGTTTATTTAAGGTTTGTGTTTGCTGACAAAATGTGTGTATTTTGAGGGATAACGATTTGTCTCAAATTATCATTTGATGACGATTCTAGTCTTCTTCTGTTATTGTGTGTAATGATGCAAGAAATCCCGAAAAAAGTAGAAACATATTGGATTGTTGTCTGGAGTTTGATATTGTTGGCTTCTCTTTTGCGCTTGAACAAGTGTCACTAGGCCTTTGTTTGGCAAATTTATGTCAGCTTAATTAAAGCCCGAATTAAACTTTGTTTAGGGAACTTATAATCATATAATACTGTGACAGGCTTAAATTTAAACTGAACTTTTTTACAATGATTATTAGAGATTTAGAGGTGTGATGGATGCAACCATTTGCGATAAAAACTTTCCCTGTAATACTGCTAGGTAAAAATATCTATAATTCTGTAACTTCTTGCTTCTTTAAAAATTACTACCCCTTAAGAATTGATCGGAAAACAAATTTTAATAGATGTCATATGACAGGTTTATAGTACTACTTGTAGATCTTATAGTAAATATTATGTGAGGTTTTATTTGATATGTTTGAATACTTTGATTTTGGGTAATCTTTTATGACGGAATCAAATGTATTAGGGGTTGTTTGGTTTGGGTTTTTACTGAAAATCCCTTTAAAGTCCAAGTGCGGTTTTTAACACCTTAGAAGTTATTATAAAAAATAAAAAATTTTAGAAAATGGCTTTCAAGGGTGAGGGAGTTTTTAAGGGTTGGTTATTGGGTACTAGGGTGTCGAAGTGTGAGGGACGAGGGGATTTCAGAGGTGAGTTGCTTTTGAGAAAAGGGACGGGGAAGGGTATGTGAGGGAAGGTAGTGAGCTGGGTGGTTTTTTTTGGTGGTTAGGGGTGGGTGGTGGATGGACCGGTGATTGAATGTGTTGTGGCCTTTTTAAAACAAACAACTTGTTGGTATATTAAAGGGATATTTTTATCCCATTAACCCTATTTCTTCCCGGAGTTGAACCAAACAACCCCTTGGCGATTTACTTATGTTAAGAATTTAAGATAAACATCTCACAAGAAAAAGGGGCAAATAGATAGAGGCAAAAAGAGTACATTGCTTCCTTCCATGGTAATTGAAGGAAAAGCTGAATACAATAAAAATTTTGACAAAAGTTTCAGACAATTTTACATATATAGTTACTATTATTTAAAATTTAATTATTATTTTATTGTAAATAGTAGGTAGCTAGTACTTGCCATAATCAATTGGTGAAGATGGTGGTGAAGATAGGTTCTTGCGCACATACTTCCTAGCCCAGACATGCTTTCCATTGATTGAAAACTTGGATCTTCCATGGTTGCTCAGTATTATCTCCATTGCCCTTACATCGCGTACCACAAGTCTTGCATAAAGAGGTTGCTCATTTTCACCAACTTCTTGCATAAATAGTGTCTCAATCACATCTCCAAAGCTCCTAAACCATAAACATGTAATCATCATTAAGTGACTAAATGCAAATAAGTAGACAAGAGAAGTAATTAATAATCATGTCACACAATTAATAGTACATACATACATGGAGCTAATAACCAAATAAATAAGATGCTTAATCATCATGAACACGCATAATGGCCTGGTATATTAGGTTAAAACCATACGGCGCGACTAATGAATTTTCTAATGTTCGCACGAATAACAAAAAGTCATCACTAAATGAATCAATTAGACATCAAATTATAATGCACACACATAAAATTAATCCAACAAATCACCAAGATATGTAATTAATCATGTCATGTATAACAGGAATGGAGCGCGGGAACCATCACATATTCAAAAACTCCGCGCCCATGGCAAACAACAATTAATTGAACAAAGCAACAAGACATTTAGTCAATTTAACAAGATATGAAATCAATCATGAACATGTTTAATGGTTAGACAAAATAAATAATGTATGCAATTAATCATGTCACAAACAACGATTAGCTAGGATTATCAATTAGAAGCGGGAAATAATGAATTTCCAATTCCGCGTGGATGTCAAGTTACAAATGAACTACACAAGACACATAATTAATAATGCAAGGTTAAATAACAAGAAATCGTTTACTAAGCAACCAATCAAACATGTAAGAAGTAATTAATAATGCACTTACATGTAGTTAATCAAACAAATCAACAAGATACGTAATTAAGCATACACTTGAATGAGTGTATAACGATAACCCATGAATGTGGCAAATTAAAAATGCAGACATGTAATCGATCATCAACTAAGTATTGTATATAGGTTATAAGTTATATAAGTGAATACATAACAAAATAGTGAAGGTAACACAACACATTAAAAAAAATCAGCACAATTAACAAAATGTAGTCCACCTAACAAATTAAATCAACAAGAAAAATATATACAATAAAGCAAACATATATATATATATATATATGTAATAATAATAATAATCAAGTGATCGAAAAATGAAAGATGTAAGTAAAAAAGGTAGAAGATTATACCTAATGAGAAATTCACGAAGTTCGAATTCGAGAATAGGGTAACCCTTTGAAAATGTTAAGAAAATGGTTCTATCACTTGGAAGAGTGTTAAACCTCTCTTCAACATTGATTTGATGCATATAACCTCCATTTCCACGCATTTGTGAAAGTATATCAAGTAAGTCCCTTTGTATGGCCGCTTGTGGTTGAGTATTCCCTAGACCATAATTATAATTATTATTGTTAGTATTATTAGTGGTTTGGACTTGGGGAAAATACATGTTGTTTTGATGACTAGAATTAGAACTACTACCATGCTCATAATCATTTCCAGTCAAAGTAAATTGACCTCTCAAAGGCACACTAAAATCCCCAACTCGAATTTGACTTTGATTTTCAACCAAACCCCCTCCTTGTTGATGATGATGATAATAATTCCTAAAATTTTGTTCATAAATGGGGGATAAAGGGCGTTGTTGGTGTGACACCGCCCTGAATCCCTCGACTCTACTACCACTACCCCTAGAACCACCGATGACACCAACACTAGGCACGGGGTTTGAGGGAGGATAATACTGCTTAACATGCTCCCTAAAATTCAAAAGGATTTGGATAAGATCTTGAAAGGCCCTAAGACAAATTTGTTCAATAATATTACCAACCCCAAGAAGAACGTTAATACGATTGTCATAAAAAAACTTAAGGCTAATTCCAACCCTATGCCTCCCCAACATGGCTTGCACCACGGGGATATCACTAACATAAACCATATCGTCGTTATCAGATTCAACCACCCTCAAGCATAGGAGAGTCTCCTGGTACACCGCCTCTAACACCGATTCAGGGAGTTGAACAAGGGATGATACATAGTGAGTCAGGGTAAGCCGTTCAAGCCACAGCCACAACGCCGCGACTTGCATGGCTTCAGCAGGCTCACGGTTCATGTTAAAAACTAACCTACAAAAAAGTTGGCGATCGATGTTGTGAAATGCCATAAACTCTTCATGGCTAATTGTGGGTGACATTGTTGAAGGTGGAGGAGAATCCATTTTTTTTTTCCTTTTACCAAAGAAAAACTTGTTTTTGATGTTAGAAAAATGATTAGTTCTTTTTTTTTTTTATAGAGTTTATGTAAAATGTGAAAAGGTGAGTATAATTATTTGAAGAGGTACCGTGATATAGTGAGTAAGTGTATATAAATTGTAGTATCAAACATATATGGTAATGAATTAGAGTGATTTCTAATGTGTTTTATAGGGATTAATTCATTGCAACGGTTCATAAATGATAATTAACCTTTTAATTTTTTTTAATTTCACTTCACGAAGTAAACATTTATATAAACGATATAGTTCACATTATGAACAAATTCACAAAAAAAAAAAAAAAAAAAAAAAAAAAAAAAAAAAAAAAAAAAAAAAAAAAAAAAAAAACAAACA
>PYUH01000016.1:762507-781491 GCA_016808085.1 Suaeda aralocaspica
TGAGCACAATTTGAACTTTCAAGCTATGTTAAATGTTGTTACAAATTATTACATAGTATTTTGAATGTCAACTTCCCTTTGGAGCACCAAATGCACAATTTGAGTTATCCTTGTTAAAATGTGTGAATTTTCAATCTTTTCAAATACTGACTGTACCTTGGTTTTCCTGTATGCAGGTGATCCTCTAAATCTCTTTCTTTTGCAGAAAGGGGTGGCTAGAGTATATAATCTTTGCTGTGCGTGGTTCTCTTGGTCTCATATTAGTAGTTCATTTCTAGCTGTATTTCTCTCTAAACATTATATGGACTATTAGTTTCACCTTCTTTTTACTGTTTATTTAGTTTTGTGTTTGCTGACAAAATGTGTGTATTTGAGGATAACGATTTGTCTCAAATTATCATTTGATGACGATTCTAGTCTTTTCTCTGTTATTGTGTGTAATGATCAAGAAATCCCGAAAAAAGTAGAAACTATTTGGATTGTGTCTGGAGTTTGATATTGTTGGCTTCTCTTTTGCGCTTGAACAAGTGTCACTAGGCCTTGTTTGGCAAATTATGTCAGCTTAATTAAAGCCCGATTAAACTTTGTTTAGGGAACTTATAATCATATAATACTGTGACAGGCTTAATTTAAACTGACTTTTTTACAATGATTATTAGAGATTTAGAGGTGTGATGGATGCAACCATTTGCGATAAAAACACTTTCCCTGTAATACTGCTAGGTAAAAATATCTATAATTCTGTAACTTCTTGCTTCTTTAAAAATTACTACCCCTTAAGATTGATCGGAAAACAAATTTAATAATGTCATATGACGTTTATAGTATCACTTGTAGATCTTATAGTAAATATTATGTTGAGGTTTTATTTGATATGTTTGAATACTTTGATTTTGGTAATCTTTTATGACGGAATCAAATGTAAGGGGTTGTTTGGTTTGGGTTTTTACTGAAAATCCCTTTAAAGTCCAAGTGCGGTTTTTAAAACCTTAGAAGTTATTATAAAAATAAAAAATTTTAGAAAATGGCTTTCAAGGGTGAGGGAGTTTTTAAGTTGGTTATTGGGTACTAGGGTCGAAGTGTGAGGGACGAGGGGATTTCAGAGTGTAGTTGCTTTTGAGAAAAGACGGGGAAGGGTATTAGGAAGGTAGTGAGCTGGGTGGTTTTTTTTGGTGGTTAGGGTGGGTGGGGTGGATGGACCGGTGTTTAATGTGTTGTGGCCTTTTAAACAACCAACTTGTGGTATATAAAGGGATATTTTATCCCATTAACCCTATTTTCTTCCCGGAGTTGAACCAAACAACCCTTGGCGATTTTACTTATGTTAGAATTTAAGATAAACATCTCACAAAAAAGGGGCAAATAGATAGAGGCAAAAAGAGTACATTGCTTCCTTCCATGGTAATTGAAGGAAAAGCTGAATACAATAAAAATTTTGACAAAAGTTTCAGACATTTTACATATATAGTTCCTATTATTTAAAATTTAATTATTATTTTTATTGTAATAGTAGGTAGCTAGTACTTGCCATAATCAATTGGTGAAGATGGTGGTGAAGATAGGTTCTTGCGCACATACTTCCTAGCCCAACATGCTTTCCATTGATTGAAAACTTGGATCTTCCATGTTTGCTCAGTATTATCTCCATTGCCCTTACATCGCGTACCACAAGTCTTGCATAAAGAGGTTGCTCATTTTCACCAACTTCTTGCATAAATAGTGTCTCAATCACATCTCCAAAGCTCCTAAACCATAAACAGTAATCATCATTAAGTGACTAAATGCAATAAGTAGACAAGAGAAGTAATTAATAATCATGTCACACAATTAAGTACATACATACATGGGCTAATAACCAAATAAATAAGATGCTTAATCATCATGAACACGCATAATGGCCTGGTATATTAGGTTAAAACCATACGGCGCGACTAATGAATTTTCTATGTTCGCACGAATAACAAAAAGTCATCACTAAATGAATCAATTAGACATCAAATTATAATGCACACACATAAAATAATCCAACAAATCACCAAGATATGTAATTAATCATGTCATGTATACCAGGAATGGAGCGCGGGAACCATCACATATTCAAAAACTCCGCGCCCATCCAAACAACAATTAATTGAACAAAGCAACAAGACATTTAGTCAATTTAACAAAGATTAATCAATCATGAACATGTTTAATGGTTAGACAAAATAAATAATGTAGTCAATTAATCATGTCACAAACAACGATTAGCTAGGATTATCAATAGAAGCGGGAATAATGAATTTCCAATTCCGCGTGGATGTCAAGTTACAATAACTAACACAGACACATAATTAATAATGCAAGGTTAATAACAAAAATCGTTTACTAAGCAACCAATCAAACATGTAAGAAGTAATTAATAATGCACTTACATGTAGTTAATCAACAAATCAACAAGATACGTAATTAAGCATACACTTGAATGAGTGTATAACGATAACCCATGATGTGGCAAATTAAAAATGCAGACATGTAATCGATCATCAACTAAGTATTGTATAAGGTTATAAGTTATATAAGTAATACATACAAAATAGTGAAGGTAACACAACACATTAAAAAAATCAGCACAATTAACAAAATGTAGTCCACCTAACAATTAAATCAACAAGAAAATATATACAATAAAGCAAACATATATATATATATATATGTAATAATAATAATCAAGTGATCGAAAATGAAAGATGTAAGTAAAAAAGGTAAAGATTATCCTAATGAATTCACGAAGTTCGAATTCGAGAATAGGGTAACCTTTGAAAATGTTAAGAAAATGGTTCTATCACTTGGAAGAGTGTTAAACCTCTCTTCAACTTGATTTGATGCATATAACCTCCATTTCCACGCATTTGTGAAAGTATATCAAGTAAGTCCCTTTGTATGGCCGCTTGTGGTTGAGTATTCCCTAGACCATAATTATAATTATTATTGTTAGTATTATTAGTGGTTTGGACTTGGGGAAAATACATGTTGTTTTGATGACTAGATTAGAACTACTACCATGCTCATAATCATTTCCAGTCAAAGTAAATTGACCTCTCAAAGGCACACTAAATCCCCAACTCGAATTTGACTTTTTTTTCAACCAAACCCCCTCCTTGTTGATGATGATGATAATAATTCCTAAAATTTTGTTCATAAATGGGGGATAAAGGCGTTGTTGGTGTGACACCGCCCTGAATCCCTCGACTCTACTACCACTACCCCTAGAACCACCCGATGACACCAACACTAGGCACGGGTTTGAGGGAGGATAATACTGCTTAACATGCTCCTAAAATTCAAAGGATTTGGATAAGATCTTGAAAGGCCCTAAGACAAATTTGTTCAATAATATTACCAACCCCAAGAAGAACGTTAAACGATTGTCATAAAAAAACTTAAGGCTAATCCAACCCTATGCCTCCCCAACATGGCTTGCACCACGGGATATCACTAACATAAACCATATCGTCGTTATCAGATTCAACCACCCTCAAGCATAGGAGAGTCTCCTGGTACACCGCCTCTAACACCGATTCAGGGAGTTGAACAAGGGATGATACATATGAGTCAGGGTAAGCCGTTCAAGCCACAGCCACAACGCCGCGACTTGCATGGCTTCAGCAGGCTCACGGTTCATGTTAAAACATAACCTACAAAAAGTTGGCGATCGATGTTGTAAATGCCATAAACTCTTCATGGCTATTGTGGGTGACATTGTTGAAGGTGGAGGAGAATCCATTTTTTTTTTCCTTTTACCAAAGAAAAACTTTTTTGATGTTAGAAAATGATTAGTTCTTTTTTTTTTTTATAGAGTTTATGTAAAATGTGAAAAGGTGAGTATAATTATTTGAAGAGGTACCGTGTATATAGTGAGTAAGTGTATATAAATTGTAGTATCAAACATATATGGTAATGAATTAGAGTGATTTCTAATGTGTTTTATAGGTATTACTTTATAGGGATTAATTCATTGCAACGGTTCATAAATGATAATTAACCTTTTAATTTTTTTTAATTTCACTTCACGAAGTAAACATTTATATAAACGATATAGTTCACATTATGAACAAATTCACAAAAAAAAAAAAAAAAAAAACAACAACAACAAAAACAAAAACAAAAAATATTAATTACATGAAACTGATTTTTAGAGAAATTTGAGGAGAAACTCAACCTTTTCACCCTTACAACGTGCAATCTCATTTCCTTTTTCTTTAAAAAATTTATTTCCTCTTACGTTTAATTTGTTTCCCTTTTTGTTTTTTTCTGAATTTCTGTTTCTAATTATTTTTATGGAGTTTGAAATTTTTTTGTTATCCGTTACACTAAAGTAACCCTCTTGTGTATAAGTCCTGGTCTTAGTTTGTAACTTTGGTCTTGTATGTGATGGTAAACTTATCTAAGTTGATGTAAGTCAAATAAGATTTTACATGTGTGTTGTTATTTAATTAGGAAGGATAAATAATTGAAAATTTATGGATTTTTTTTTCTGTCAATAATAAATGACTAACTAAATGAACAACGAAATGAAATGAATTTAATTACGGAGTAGGAACTAGCTAGGAAGTATAATCATGTGTGATTTTGATTTATTTCCAACTAAGCATATATAAAGGGTTAGGAAGATATACATATCGATACTCTATGGATACTTGATACTTCAATTGATAATTTTGATACTTTTTTAGATATTGTTTAGTTTTAGCCATTTTTTCATGTTTTTATACTCTTAGATTGTTTCCGCGTGTTAAGTAAAAATAATATATTACGGAGTACATTTGTTTGATATTAATTGTAATATTTAAAAATTGACAGCATTCATTCATTATACTCGATTAGATCATTAGGGTGGCTTTCATGATTTATATGTAGGAAAAATTGTAGTAATAAATGATTTCATATGGTTCACCTTAATGTGTACTTTAATAAAACAAAGTTTACTATAATTTGAATAAATGCATAATTAAAGATAAAAACGGTACCCGGATTTTAACAAAATATCCATCACAAATGGGAAAAGCAGAATATTGCAATTGATATAAACGGAGGTAGTATGTGACATAGATTATTGAAAATTTAAACAGAATTGGTTATTAATAATTAATTGAAAAAAAAAATTATCAACATATTAACACAACTACACAAGCCTATAAAGGGCCTGACAAGACTACATTCTACAGGAGAGAGGTCTGTCTCATTCAATGAGCCACAAGCCCAATAGCTCACAAGGCCTATTGTCCACAAATATTAGAAATTTGGGTAATAATAATAAATAAACAAAGTAATTAGCAAATCTAATAATTGAACTACATTGTGAAAATCAAGTTATAGAGCCTTAAATATATACGTAGTATGAAAGTGAGTGGTAGCTCAAATGGTAAAAGCTTCTCTCCTTATTCTATGAGATCCTGAGATTGATTCTCATCCCCGCCCTTGTGGCTCCCTAGCACCCAACAAAAAAAAAATATATATATATGAATTCTTAAAAAGAAATAATCAACCATGCCGTAAAAGAAAATGAAATTTATATCATTATCATCAAATTTGTACATCAAGAATTAGAAGCCACCATAGGACCAATAATGTCATCACAACTAACATTCCCTTTATTAGTGACCCCTAAACTTTGGGTCCACTCATCAAATTCTTCATAATTCAATCTCTCACCCATGGCTGTCATAAGATGCCTAAGCTGTGGTACATTAACATATCCATCATCATCATCATCATCATCATCATCATCATCATCAATAACTTTAAAGGCTTTACGGAGCTCTACATTTTTGGGCCAAGCCCATAAATGCTTTCCCATCAAATCCAGGAACCTATCATAACCAAACGGCCCATTAAGATTCTCTTTTGTTATAATATTATTTACTTGGGCCTCAGTTGGGTTACCACCTAAAGTTCGTCCAATGGATCAACCATGCCATCTTCATTCTTGTCGTAAACAGAGAAAGTTTCCTTCAATTTTGATGATGAATGCTTAATCTTCTTTTTCTTCCATTTTCTTCTCTGCCTAATTTTACTTAAACAAAACTTATGCTTTGCTCTTGATAATAGATAGATTATTGATGCATCTTTAAACTTGTTTTTTCGCGAGCGAATGGGCTTAGCTATTTGCTCTCTTTCCTTTGATACGTGCATTGCTTAGATTAATTTGTTGAACATCAAAGGAAGAGAGGCAAAATAGCTTTGCCCTCATTCATGTACGAAGAAATTTACAGAATTTTTATCCACTAGATTTTAGTTGTCTTTCTCCATTAATTTGGTGCATTATGTACATATTTATCTATTTCAGGAAGCTAAGTGAGTAGTTAGTCATCAAAATATAGACTCTAATTTTTTACTCCGTATTTATTATTACATTAAGGGTTTATCGAGTTCGAAAGTAGTGGATTAGACATAACACACATTAATTATTCACAATAATTATCGAATGATTTTAAGTATTTCAATACGTACATATTTGGAATACCAAAACTTAAAATTTGAGTCGTATATGATTATAAGTCTTCAAAACTAATTGAATTATCCGAAGGAGCCACCGCAATTCATTAAACCTCCCTATGCGAGCTTAGTCATGACTCTCATGAGATCGATTTCATCACCCTTGTCCTCCAAAACTTGGATCATTTGAAAGTAATTAAAGGTTTCATTAACATAAACTTTTCATTGTTGTGGAGAGTGGTGCAACGTTTGCAATAAGTAGTAGAGTTTTTTTTTTCAAAAAGATAATTATGCAAAAGTTACTTCTCTTTCAACAAGCTTAGCTTTAATTTCTCTAGGCATGGTCATGCATGTTTGGATTTGGGTCAGCCAGCCAACAGGGATTCTTTTCATCATCAATATCTTTTAGTTCATGATAACAAAAGAATCAGATGCCTACGTAATTATCAAATTGACTAGGGTCCTCAACAATAAAGTCAGTCTTCCAATATATACGAGTATATGACATACAAGTATTAAAGTATAGGTATTGCTAGCTACATAATAAAATAGATAGATACTCGCATAGTCATATGAAATACTACGTACCTAGTAATTACATACTTTGACTAATGATGCTTGTGAAACAAAAGAAACTAGTACTACGTATACCCCTTTATATTTATATACTTGTTACATTTTAACATTTTTTCACTTATAAAAAGATTCTAAGAGTCTGTTTACTTCAACTGAAAACAGTTGAATTGAACTAATTGGAGCTGAACTGAAAGTTTTTTATGAAGGCCAGGATTGAATAGGAAAATAAGAGAAGAGCTGAACTGGACTGAACTGATTTTAAACTAAAGTAAACAAGCCTAAGTCCCACAAACTTAGAAATGGAGGGGGTTGAAGGGTCGATTTCATCCGATTAGGACAACATGAGACCCTAAGGTAAAAGTAAAACTGTTGTTTTGTCAACAATCTCCCCCTTTATTTTGATTTTAATCTTTAATTTCTAACTTTCTATTAACATAAATTGGACCATATTAAAGGGCCTTACTTGTATGAGAGATGCATCAAGGCATCTTTAGAAAGTAAAACCACTAGCTTAAATCATCTTCCAATAATTAATTAAATCCCAATCACCCTTTTTCTTTTCTTTTCTTATAAAGTTTTCATGGAAGTGAGTGAAATTTAATTCACATGCTTCACAGTCGCATTCACTTTGGTTGAGTGATTTATTCCTACCTGTTTTGCTTTTGTTTAGATTCTTTGTAACTTTTATATTTTTTAAGATGTTAGTTACTCTAATGAAATATTAAAGCTTCTTCTCATTTTTGATTACTTAATTTAATTATGATTGTATATTCACATATTACGTTAATCAAGAGGACATACAAGGCTAAAACCTATAAACGAACATTGCCCTCAGTTTTAATTTGGTTGGGACCTTAGTCAATACTTCATGTGTTAGGAAAATAAATGTTGCACATTTACGCATAATAATGAAGTCACTCGATAATATTTTACCTCAAATAATTGGTTAATGGTTACACACTTACACGTATTACACACAACCTCAAACACTTAGTTACACTTCATATTGTACCTCCTGTGAAAAGGTGAAACCAAAGTACATAAGTCCTAGTACTAGTTTTAAGACTTGCTTAATTAGAGGTCTAGTTTTAAAACAAAATGTTACATACGAATTACAATATGCTAGCTTTTAATTAGTTCAAAATTTTGAAAGATCACTAACTAGTAACTTAGCTTAGTCAATTTTTAGTCGTATAAAATGATAATTCATTATTTGACCTAAGAAAGTTGTACACTAGTTAAAAATGTTTGATTTTTGGCATCATTTGCATGTAGCTTGCATTATGATTGCCATTGCAACACTGGCGCAGATCTTTTATGAGCCATTAAGCTATGACTTGATTGAGTAACAACTAACATATACTCCGTATTTTAATTATTCATACTCCTAACGAATAATTAAATAATCAATTAAGAGTATTAAAATATTCCTAAATACTAGACATACAACAGAGCTAGGTTGCACGGGGTCAAAAACGGGGACGAAAAACGGCAAAATTAAAATTTCTAAAAACGGGGACGACAAGGAATCGACAATTAAATAATCACATGATAATTTAAAATACAATAGTATTTAATATTTCAATGTAACAATAAAATAATAGTTAATTCATAAAACGTTAAAGTACAATATTATCTTAAAGTAAAACATTATCATTAATCGATTCGTGGTCGTCGTGGACGCTCTCAAACTCGCCGTCGTTCGTTCAAACTTCACCTGGAATTCAGTCCAAGTCGCTGTCGCCTGACACTTTTTATTTGATGATTTGATGTATGTCGAGTGAAAAGAAAAGCAAATAGTGAATGTTGAGGGAAGAAGTCAGACTAAAAGACATAAATGTTGAGTGAACAATTAGAGAGAATTGAAAGAGACTAGAGGAGTAAATTTTTAGTGAAGTAAAAGGAATGAAAAAAATGGAGAATTGAAGAGGGCTAGAGGAGTAACTGAGTAAGAAGGTTGGTGAAGTAGTTTGTCAAACAATAAACCCTAGACTTTGGTTTTGAGTGGTATTTTAATAATGTCGGGCCTTGGGCTCTTATTTGCATTTGGACTTTTGTCTTAAAAAGGCTGGGGCCTTCTATTTTGTATCTAAGCCGACCCCGAAACATCCCTAAAGTAGCACACCCGTCCCCGCCCAATTGATGCCGACCCTGAAACGTCCCCAAAGTAGCACACCCGTCCCCGCTTAATTGGTGCCGACCCCGGGACGTTTTTCAGGCGTCCCCGCACCGTCCCCGTCCCCAAAACGACCCCAGTACGGATTTGCCAAGTTCCCAAAGGTACCCGTACTTCATAGCAACAGAGTACCATATTAATTATTTCACTATTTCTGTACGTAGTATTTCCTCATTGTAAACCTACCAATTAACCAAAAAAAAAAAATGAAAACAAGCTATAGATGTTTAGGGGTTGCACAGTACAAGTCCTCTAGCTGTGAATGTGATGCTTACTTTAGCGAACTTTAGTTATACGCTCGCTCTTTTAAACACGTTCCTTTATGAAAAAAGATGCCCTTCTACAAAGCATTACTTGGCCACTTCTACTAGTACAAATATCTTGACCTAGACATCATCTCCTGAAAACTCCGGCTCACAATTCTTCCATTAAGGAAGCTACTCAATTAGGATCAGTGAAGCACAGTGCAGAACAAACCTAGAACCTAAAGTTCCGATATTTTGGAGACTTAGACACTCGAAAATGCATGTAAAACTCTCTGAAAACGTTTCTAAAACTTAAGTTAAAAATCAAAACGTTTTTCGTATGAAGAAACTTGATGTGATTTTAGAGAAAGCATTTTAAAAGCATTGGGACTCGCATGCAAGAGTTTCCTAATGTTCTCGAGTCGAGTTTCCAACTTGTGATATTATTTCAACTACGAGCACAAGTTAAATTCCATCAAGATTCCCTCGAAAACCTCTAAAAAGGCATTTATTGTTCTACCAATAATCGTGTTATTAGCTTTCTTGCCCCTCTCAATTGTCAAAAGGTCTTTCCTTGATCTGAGAGTCAACATGTAATATACTACACATATAAAATTTTAGTCTATTATATTTTAATTAAGGACCCCAGAACTCTTGATAAATGTGGCTACTTTAATTTCATTTTCGGCTTTTGGTAAGCTTTCTGAGGCTTCGTATCGTTTTCTCCCCAAATTTCATCCACTTGTTTGTGTTAACCTTGAGGTGACTTAGAATCGTGTTGGCCTTTAAAAATTTGTTATGATTTCTCCTTAGATCGAGGATTCTCGAAAAAGAGCACACCAGACCTTTTGTTATCTTAGGACCTTCTTATGACTTTTCTAACCCCGAATAAGTTGTTCGATGACTTTCATAAGACCCTACGAACACCATGTAAATTTTTTGACAATTTTTTTCTTGGAACTCCGGAACCTTTGAGAACGATGTATTGTAGCTTTCCGAAATTCGGCTTCCGGATGGTTGTCTCGAGCTCCATCATATTTCTACTCTGTATTTCCCCCACGTGTTTTAGGTGATCCCAGGATGCTATACGCACAGTTTCAACCTCTAAAAATTTGTTATCTCCCTATTTAGACAATTTCCGAAAAAAAGGAACATACAAGTCTTTTCACTCTCTCAAAACAAGACTTATGACATATCGAACCTCGAAAAAGTGCTTATGGGTCTTATATTGACCATAGGAGTACCATATAAAATTTTCGGCAATTTTTTTCCAAGATCTAAGCCTCATAAAATTGTTGATTGTAACTTTCGGTTTTGGCTTCCTAAGGGTTGTCTTGAGCTCCATCTTGTTTTCGCCCTGTATTTTTCCACGTGTTGTAGGTGATCCAAGGATGACCCACCCTTGATTTTAGCCTCAAAAACTTGTTATCTTCTCTCTTTATAGACAACTTCCAAAATATGACATACTTGTCCTTTTGCTCTCATTGGACTCATCTCATGACCATTCGAACCTCACAGAGTTGCTTAGAGACTTTCGTTTGATCAAAGGAGCACATTATAAAATTTTAGGTCTTTTTTTTCCCAAGGGACCTTAGAAAGCCTTTAAATTATGAATTATAACTTTCATTTTGGACTTTTGAAGGGTTGTCCCCTGGCTCTATCTTGTTTTCACCATGTATATCACCCATGTATTATAGGTGACCCCATGATGCCTCACACTCAGCTGGATTTCATCCTCTAAAATTGTGTTATCTTCCTTATTTAGACAATTTTCGAAAAAAGGGCATACAAGTCTTTTCGCTCTCTTGGAACACGACTTATGAATTGTTAAAACCTCGAAAAGCTTATAGGCCCTATTTTGACCATATAAGTATTATGTAAAATTTTTGGCAATTTTTTCCAAGGACCTCAAAACCTTTGAAAACTGTAGATATATATAGCCTTCGTTTTTGACTTTCGGATAGTTGTCCCAAACTCCATCTTGTTTTCTCTCTATATTTCTTCCACGTGTTATAGGTGACCTTAGAATGCCCAACCTTGGTTTAGACTCATAAACTTGTTATTTTTCCATTTAGTCAATTTCAAAAAAAGGGTATACTAGTCTGATTGCTCTCCCGGGACTCATTTTATGACATGTCGAAACCTCAAAAAGTGCTCAAGGGGCTTGTTTTTACCATAGAAGCACCATGTAAAATTTTCTGTATTTTTTTTTTATCAAGGACTCCAAAACTTTCAAAAAGTGTGGATTATACCCTTCATTTTCGGCTTTCAAAGTGCTATCCCAAACTCCGTCTTATTTTCGCCCTATATTTCTTCCATATATTGTAGAGCCTCATGCCCGATTTCAACCTCTATAATGTGTTATGATTTCAATTTTAAAAAATTCCGAAAAGGGCGGCCTTATACTCTTATAGTTGTTCGGATCTACGATAAATTAGTTGCATAAACAATATATGATGTTTTTCCTAGCCAAAGTAATCTAAGCTACAAAATCCTAAAACTATACATCATATCCTATGTCCTATATACTAGTAGATTAATATGATGTCCGTCCAAAAACATAGAATCAATCCACGCATGATCATTAGATTGTACTTTTATATAATCATTTATAAAAGCTAATTAATTAAGCATTATTCAATCCTCATTGTTATATATCATCAAATTACACAATCAGCTTAAGAAAACGGTAACAAGGTACAACTAATTAAATTATGCATGAGTAAAATAATAAAATGAGTATTGACCAGCTTCATAAACCAAGATCTTCTCTAGGAAGGGAGAAAAGCCATATCAAAAGACTACAAATTTTTAACCAAAAACTTGTATAGCTAGCTTGCTTACATAGTTACATGGGAAAGCTTTCCTAACATGCACTGTCTAAGTGTTAGTGTTAACTTTTTTTTTTTTTTGAAAGTGTTATATCGTCATTAGTGCTCAATAACACATATTCCGTATATAAGTAAAGGGATTAGTTAACTAATTATGACCGTACTACATAAATTACGAAAAAGCCTAATAATGACCTTATTACTCTTTCATAGTATGACATCAAAAAAAAAAAAAAAAAACTCTTTCATCCGTTCTTTTCACCTTATTTAATTCTAGTTTAATTCAGTCCATAAAAAAAAATAAAAGAAATAGAATCAATATTTTATATTAATTTTAATTTAATTCAGCTTACCTTAAAAGAATTGGGTCAATACAAGCCTATTGCTTAATTAGAATATAAAAAACTATGGATAAATAATAGCTAGTTATTGATAGAAAAATGAAACATATAACTATTAGGCCATGTTCTTATAATTTGATTGAATTCTAATGAAGTGGAACGATCAAACATAATATACTACCTCCATTTCTTATTAATTGCAACACTTGAATTTTTTATATCTCACAAATAATACTCAAGTGTTGCTATTAATAAGAAATGGAGGTAGTAATTGAAATATATATTATACCATTAAACATGAAATGGATTGAAACACTTGAAAATATGTCCAAAATTACAGGGTTTTCGTACTTCCAACAAACAACTAACTATTTTACTTTAACTGCGTACTAATATAATCGAGTCACCAATTTTTTCTGTATATAAAGAAAAAAAACTCTATATATATTGTTAAAACATTGAAAAGAAAAACTTTGTTTCTCGCCAACCAAAATAATTACAAGTTAGAAAAAACAAGTTACATGGAGTTCTGAGCTATATATAGTTATGTGTAACAAGCACGACTTCAAAGGTATTAGGATTGCAAAGTTAAAACTTGTAAAAGGAATATAATTCCATTCAAATGAAGTTTCCAAGAAATATATATGAATACATTAAGAAGAAATAATATACAAATGATTAATATACTAAATCGTGTAATTAAGTGGAATTATATCAAATAAAAAAAAAAATTGAAAGATTGCGTAGCGTTGAATTAATAAGTAGATGATGCACTAAGCACAAGAAGAGAAATCCATGAAATATTATTGTGTAGGAAAATGCTGGGTATAAGCTTGTTGTTTTGCTACTTTATTAGTGTTGGGCATGTATGTTGCAGTTACTGTAATCTATGCCCTTTGCCTTAAAAGCAACAGTTACTATTAGCTTGGCCTGAGTGCAGTAAAACCTCTTTTTTTGATAATAGCATTTGCATTTGAGAATAGCGAAAGTGATTCAAATTTAAAGCATACTATGGAGTTTTCTTTCTTTTTTGAATTTGTATTTTGCATCAACTTTGTACATATAAGAGTATATCTGTACATGTTATGATGCGATGTTACTTATTAGATACGGAATATTTGTTATACTTTCTCAAGTCTTGCCTTTAAAAAAGTTGTTATTGTCCCTCTCTCTCTAAGATATTTTTAAAAGAATGAAATATTGACTTTTTGCTCTTTTGAGAAGTTCTTAATTATCACCTTTTCAATCTCATTTGGATGCTCAGGGTTTCAACTTTGACCTAATTGACCATACAGGCATATGTAAAAATTTTGGAAAGTTTTTTTTTTCTAGGACCCCGAAATCTTAGAAAGCTATGAATTGTAGCCCTTATTTTTTGCTTTCAAAGGGTTTTCCCTCGCTCTGTCTTCTTCTATGCCTTTTTTTACCACGTGTTCTAAGTCATTACAGGAATCTCCATAATCGGTTTCAGCCTCTAAAAACTTGTTACCATCTTTCTTTCTAATATATTTTCGGAAAAAAAAGGGAGGAATAGACTTTTCACTCTCCCGGAACGTTGGTATGGCCTTTTCAACCCCAATTAGATACCCAAAGTTCCAATTTTGACCATATGACACCCTGTAAAAATTTTGGCAATATATTTTCCCGAGACCCCAAAATCTCGAAAAACTTCGAAATATAACCTTTGTTTTTGGCTTTCGGAGGTCCATTCCTAGCTCCGCCGTCTTTTTACTCTATACTTGTATCATGTGTCGTCGGCCTCTAAAAACTTGTTATCATCCGTCTTTTTGAAATACTGTCAGAAGAAGGGAACAATAGACTTTTCCCTCTCCTAAGACGTTCTTATGACCTTTTCAACTTGATTGGATGTCCACGGTTCTTATTTTGACCATACATGCAACTTGTAAAAATTTTGGAATTTTTTATTTGGGAGCCAAGAATCTCGGGAAACTGTGAAATATATCCTTTATTTTTGTCTTTTGGAGGGTTGTCCTGGACTCCGCCTTTTTTTTCTTCTCTTTTTTTACCATGTGTCAACGTTTTTAGGGTCACCACATGACTCCTCATGAGCAGTTTTCGACCTCTAAACTTGTTATCATCCTTCTTTCAGAGATATTTCGGAAGATGGGAACAATATACTTTTCGCTTCTTTGGTACATTCTTATGGTCTTTAATTTCAAGTCTGATTGGATGCTCAAGGTTCCAATTTTGACCATAAGGGCACCATGTAAAAATTTTTGTATTTTTTTTTTCTGGTACCCCGAAATCTCAAAAAACTGTGAATAATAATATCCTTTAATTAAGGCCTCCGGAGAGGCCACCCCCGGGCTCCGTCTTATTTTCGCCCACTTTTTATCACGTGCTATGGGCCACCACAGGACTCTCCATGAACGATTTCGGCCCTAAGAACTTGATATCATCCTTCCTATTCTCTTTATTAGAGAAGGGAAAAACACACAACCATACGACCACCACAAAAAAAGCGGAAGAAGGAAACAATAGACTTTTCACTTTACCCATTCTTACGACTTCTTCAACCCCAATCGGATGCTTAGGGCTCTAATTTTGCCATATGAACACCTTGTAAAAACTTTGAATTTTTTCCCGGGACCCTAGAACCTTGGAAAACTATGAATTATAGCCTTTGTTTTTGGCCTCCAGATGACTGTCCCCGTCTTCACCTTCTTTTCGCCTTGTTTTTTTTGCCACATGTTACGGGTGAGCACAGGATTCCTTATGATTGGTATCTGCCTTTAAAAACTGTTTATTATCCCTTTATTCGAGTTATTCAGAAGAAGAGGACAATAGATTTTTCGCTCTCCTAGGATGTTTTATTGACCTTTTTAACCCCAACTAGATGTCCAGGGTTCCAATTTTGACCATATGGGCACCCTGCAAAAATTTTGAATTTTTTTTCAAAACCCTAAAACCTAAAAAAACTGTGAATGCCTTTGTTTTTGGCCTCCGGATGGCTATCCCTATTCCCTCTTCCTTTTGTCCTATTTTTTCATATTATGGTTTACCACAAGACTCTCCACGATTTGTTTCAGTCAATAGAAACTTTTTATCATTCCTCTTTTCGTGATATTTTGGATAAAGAGAACAATAAACTTTTCGCTTTCCCAAGAAGTTTTTATGCCTTTTCAACCCCGAGTGAATGCTCAGATTTCCAGTTTTGACCATTCGGTCACCTTGTAAAAGTTTTGGAATTTTTTTCCCCGGATTCCGAAACCTCAGAAAACCGTGAATTATGGCCTTAGTTTTGGCCTTAGATGGTTGTCCTGGGCTTCGCTTTTTTTTTTTTGCCCTATTTTTTTACCATATGTTCGAGTTATCATATGACTTCCCATGACTGGTTTTGGCCTGTAAAACCTTGTTATCAGCTCTCTTTTTAAGATATTTTTTGATGAAGGAAACAATAGACTTTTTGCTCTTATAGAACGTTCTTATGTATAAATTATGTGTATACAATAGACTTTTCATATTATTCCAACCTGTACCAATATATTTCAATGATATTCATTTTCTATAATTTCTCATTTTAACCGTGTAAAAAGACCATTAACTATATATAAGTTTTCTTTAATAATTGAGTTTATTGATTTAATTAACATTACTAAATAATACCGTTTTATATAAATTTTTATACTTAACCGTAAACGAGTGACCCTCGACTCCTGGAGGCTCAAACTCTCAAAGAGCATAGCCCGATATTTCAATGTTATGTTTTTGAATTTGAATTTCAGATTTTACTAGTATATTGGAAACTTGAGACGGGGTCTACGAAAATACATAGAACCACTCGCCAGCATTAAACGCGTGCGCCAAAATAAATATTTCATTGTGGTTTTATTTTGGGTGGTATGTTATTTTTTGAGGCACCAATTGGATTTAAATAATGTTAGCATGCATTTTCTTTGTTTTAAAGAAGATGCGTAAACTGATATTATTGTCAGGTGCCAGATCTCAGAAGCTCTTCTTCTTGGCACTGCAGTTGGTCCCATTTCATTAATAAAGTATACCAAATAATCACTAATAACGTTTGATTTGAGCCAACATAAGCTACACTAATATTAAACAGTTCAAATTTTGTCAACACCCAAATTTGTCTAAATTAAATTAGCATGGCTGCATTTGTCTAAATTAAGAAAGCACCAAAATTTGATCTTTGTTGTTTACTATAGAACAATCGCCTTATTCACCAATAATATGGGGCTTATCTAAACATATTTGCATCAATGATATATGTACCCAGGCCATAAAGAACAAGCTATGATAATTATTTGCACCAAAAATATGTGTGATCATTGATAATTATTCATTATTGTCGATTTCTAATGATAAGGTATTATGTGAGCTTGTTATGTGATTTCTTATGTGAACCCATTGATCATTATGTTTTATTTAAGCATTTTGTAGTTTTCCAAAACAAGTCCTAAAATGATATTGCCCTATATTACACTCCTTACAAATAGACTCATTTAAACCACTATTCCTCGATAGCTCGGTTAATGTATAAAGTAAAAATTACATGTATGATGTAATTATGTGAATTGTCTATCGCCTTATGACCGCTTTGGGTCCAATATCAGACCCACTCACACCGTCTTTACTCCATTATTAGTTAGTGCAAGATTGCAAGTACCACCTTATAAAAAGGAGTTGCGGCATATATTCAATACTTGAATTAAGCGAAAACATAAGGCTTATTATAACACTCAACTCCCTCCATCCAACAAGGTCGTCTAACGTTTTGTAAGAGCTTTTTGGGACAAATGACGAAAAAAAGAGCGAGGAAGAAAGTAGGACACAGGCCCAAAACCTGAAGGCAAGACATGCACAAGGGTGCCTAAATTCTTGTACACAAACCTAATTAAAGGACAAACGGATGAGACTATCTAATTCATTGTAAAACTAAATTAACCTTGGTAAATGTTACACTAATACCAGAGTACACTATAACAAGTGTCCCTCTTTGTTAAGAAGTAAGGACCAAACATCCTTTTCTTTATTAGAATGCTGGAACGCATTTCTCTCCTGTATTGTCCACTTAAAAACACTCAATAGAATACAGCAACTTCTGATAAAACCATTAGTGGAATGTCCCACTTTAAACTTCTTCACTCTTCTTCTTTTTACTTACTCCTACTCTTTTGAAGGTCACCAATTTTCACTCTAACCAAACAACCCTTTAAGTTGGTAAAAACTAAAAAACCTGTTTTTTCTCACTATTTGTGCCTTTTAAATTCCCCCCCAAAAAAAACATAGAAAAACCCAAGAACTCAAAACCATCAACAATGGAAAATCAAGAACAAACATTGTGATTATCGAGTTAATTACACAAAAACTCACTAACCCAATTTTTATTTCAAAAAACCCAGAAAAACCCATCTCAATTGTCATGAAATTCTTCATCACAATCATCATCTTCAACCTCCTCTGTTTCACTTCCTCTGTTTCAAACCCAGAACTTGAATCTCTTCTAAAGCTTAAGTCTTCACTTGATCCTTCAAACAAATACCTTTCTTCATGGTCTAACAATGGTGACCCTTGTGATGGAAGCTTTGAAGGAATTGGGTGTAATGAAAATGGTCAAGTTTCTAACATTACACTTCAAGGAAAAGGGCTTAATGGTCATCTTTCCCCTGCTATTTCTGGGTTAAAGCATTTAACTGGAATTTACTTGCATTATAATGCTATTATTGGTGAAATTCCTAAAGAAATTTCGACGCTTTCTCAGTTAGTTGATCTTTATCTTGATGTTAACAAATTTTCTGGGGTTATTCCTCATGATATTGGTAACATGGAGAATCTTCAAGGTTTGTTTTCTTTACTTTCTTACATTCTTAAAAATTTGTTCTTTTTTAGGTTATTTTTAGTTGATTCTATTTTCCAAGTTATGATCTTGAGTAAATTCCACCTTTTTTGGGGGTGTTTCTTGAATTAATTTTCATGGGTTTTTTTGGGGCATAAAAGTATGATTTTGGGGTCCAAATTAATACCCTTTGTCACAATGTGGTCCTTTGTAAGCTTGCATGTTAATAAGGGGTGTATTTAAAAATCAAATTTCATGAACTTTATAGTTACAAAAAGTTATTTTGGAACTTGAGTTTAAGTCTTCTTTCAGATAGCAGTTAATTTGTGTTGACTGTTAGTTATGGAGTTTGAATTCTTGAGTTTAAAGATGATTCTTTAGTTTTAGTTGTACAGTAGTACTTGTTTACTGTAATACGGAGTAATAAATGTTGTAAGTTTCCTATTCAAATTTCAAAATGTATAATGCATGATTTTGTATGAGCTGAATCATTTTTTTTTTTTTTTTTTTTTTTTGGGGGTTT
>PYUH01000016.1:782181-819784 GCA_016808085.1 Suaeda aralocaspica
TTTTTTTTTTTTTTTTTTTTACTTGGGGTTATTTGTTTTTACAGTTCTGCAGTTATGTTATAATCAGCTAACAGGAAGTATACCAGCAAAACTAGGTTCACTGAAGAAGCTCAGTGTTCTTGCATTACAGTCTAATCACCTTACTGGTGCCATTCCTGCAACCTTAGGACAGATAGAAACCCTAGTTAGGCTTGATTTGAGCTTCAATCATCTCTTTGGTTCAATCCCAACACCTATTGCTGAGGCTCCGTTGCTCGAATCACTCGATATTCGAAACAACACTCTTTCAGGCAATGTTCCTGCTGGTGAGTTTAATTTTTTCCCCTCTAATGTATTATTTTTCATGATAATCATGAATGATCGTTGCTGTGAGCATCATTGTATGTGAAAATGGAACTCACATTTTTGATTTTATGATCTTATATTGCAAATATAACAAAGCACTATTGATTATATGATTGATCTTATATTGCAAACATAACAAAGCACGATTCGATTGATGGATTTATCGTAAATTTGTTTCTTTTGCAGCACTGCAAAGATTAAATGAAGGGTTTCAATATGAAAACAATCCAGGATTATGTGGTGTTGGCTTTCGGACACTGTCAAGCTGTACCGATTCAGCTCATCTCGGTCAAGTCCAGCCTCAACCTTTTGCTAGTGAAGCTCCAACTTCAAATGGACTCCCTAGAAAAGAGATTCCAGAAACAGCGAATGTTAAACTTCCTAATTGTAGCAATTCTGAATGTTCAAAAACCCCACCAAAAGGTTCCCGTGCTTCTATTGCTGCAGGAGTTGTGGTTGTAACTCTTACATTGTCACTCGTTAGCGTTTTCATCTTCACCAAATATCGTCGTTCAAAGCAGAAACTTGGGAGCTCATTCGAGTTACCTGACTCTCGTCTGAGTACTGATCAGCCTAGGGAGTTCTGTAGGAAAACGGGGTCACCTCTGATTAGTCTTGAGTATCCTAACGGTTGGGACCCTTTATCTGATGTTCGGAGTTCTAATGGTTTCTCAAATGATGTGATCCAAGGATTTCGGTTTAATCTGGAGGAAGTAGAATGTGCTACTCAGTACTTCTCCCCATCTAACTTATTGGGTAAGAGTGGTTTATCAGCTGTGTATAGAGGAGTCTTGAGAGATGGCTCGGTTGTTGCTGTTAAGAAAATCAGTAAAGGTAGTTGCAAGTCTGAGGAAGCCGAGTTTCTTAAAGGGTTGAATGTGTTGACTTCTTTAAGGCATGATAATCTGGTTAAATTAAGAGGCTTTTGCTGTTCAAGGGGAAGGGGTGAATGCTTTTTGGTCTATGATTTTGTTCCAAATGGGAATCTGCTTAGATATCTCGACTTAAAAGATGGTGATGCTTATGTTCTCAAATGGTCTACTCGAGTCTGGATCGTCCATGGCATTGCGAAAGGTTAGTTTTGTTAGTGGTCATGCAAAGTCATTGTGGATTGTCCAAACTTTTGCTTTATCATGAATTTCATTGTGTTATATTGTCCTGCATCGAATTAATTTATTTTCTGATGATTTTCTTATATGCAGGGCTACAATATCTGCACAGCTCCAAAGTGAACAAGTCCTCACTAGTTCACCAAAACATTTCAGCCGAGAAGGTTCTGATAGACCAGCAATTCAACCCTATGCTTGCGAATTCTTGCCTATACAAACTCCTTACCAATGATACTGTGTTTTCTGCACTCAAGGCAAGTGCAGCAATGGGATACTTAGCTCCTGAGTACACCACAACTGGCAAGTTTACTGAGAAGAGCGATGTCTATGCTTTTGGCATGCTGGTATTCCAGGTCCTTTCTGGAAGGAGAAAAATAACCAACTCCATTCGTGCTGGTGCAGAATCATCACGATCCCAAGAGTTTGTAGACCCCAATCTTCACGGAAAGTTGTCAGAGTTTGAGGCAGCTAAGCTTGCTAAGATCGCTTTGAGGTGCACCCATGAGTTGCCTGACGAAAGGCCTTCGATGGATGCTGTCATTCTAGAATTAGGTAGCTGCACTAACTGTTATCAATCTCCATAACTTACGGACGAATTGGTGCTAAATTAGGGTCATTATCTATTTGGAAAAAATTTCAGTCTCCTCTGTCTGAGGAGAAAATAATCAGTTTCCAGAAGTCAAATGTAGTATGTAGTCAGTAAGTAACTAGGTACTTGTATTAACTTAAGGTGTTTCTCATGGGGATTGCAATGAAGTCTCCTGTTCTTAGTTGTAGACTTGTAGTTGCCATTTTTCAATGTTATTATCTAGCACAAGCTAATTAATTAATTAGCTAATGTACGTCAAATGTCCAAAATATTTTGAAAATCCAATGTTATCTGTTAAACATACAGTAATTACTAGATTAGATATTAATATAGCATGCCTTTGAAACGCTCTCAAGACTCCATTTGTTTTGACAGAATACATTATTTCCGACTTACCTATTTATATGAAGACGTCCTACCAATAACGTAGTGAGCAAAAATCTGAAGTTTTCCAAGAAATCAACCAATTTTGTGTCTTCATCTTGATTAGTGACCCTAATATATTTGTCTCCTTTACCAACACCAGTTCATATTCATAATGCTTTTGATTTTTTTCTCCCACAAAATGATATATTCTTCAAAGCAAGAGTCTATTTCATGCCCCTTATATTCTGCAAATTTGTCATATCTAGTAGTATATATGGTCCAAAAATTAAATCCACTTTAGCTAATAATTTTCTCACTACAAAATGGAGTGGAAGTAGTTCTAGGACCACTAATAATTTAATAAAAACAAAGGTCAACAAGTATATGAGCTCCCCAAAAATGGACATATATATTAAGAGTTGAAATTGTTGCATAAACATTAGTAGGTAGTAGGCACATCGTTTTAGGCACAAAAATACCATCAAAAACGATAGATAGAGAAAACACAAAGAAAGAGGACAAATTAAAGTAACTAGGGCAATTCATTTAAAATAGAACATAGCTTAAGCAATTAGTAGCACAACAAATTATAGGAGAATCATGTGACAAATGACAATCACATTAATTTACAAGCTCCTAAAATTGGGCCTCTTACTATTTGTCTTTGCTCTTGTTAACATCTTCTGTTTGGCACTCTTGTGACCATGCATGCACTATTATTGCACTGCCGGTTTGCTTCGCTATTTCGAGCTTTGGAAAATTACCTAGCCCTATATTAAGTAGCCGAAAACTAATTAGAGATGCCAAGCTTATACTTCATACAATTTTAGGCTATTATTTTTTGGGTCCCTGGATCCACCCAAAAGCGTGATTGCTTTCATTTTCGGCTTTTGGAGGATCTTACGGGATTCCGTATTTTTTTCTCCTCAAATCTCATTCACTTGTTTTTGATAATTTTGGAGTGGCCTATTATCGTTTTAACCCTTAAAAAAGCATTATATTTTTTCTTTAGAGGATTCTCGAAAAAGGGCAAATTAATCTTTTTGTTATCTATGAACCTTTTTATGACCTTTTGAATCACGATAACTTGTTCAACGACCGTCTTTATACCCAAGGGATACCGTACCATGTAAAATTTTGGCATTTGTTTTTGGGGACCCCAGATCCTTCAAAGCTTTATACAACTTTGAATTATATCCTTCATTTTCGGCTTTCGTGAGACTATTTCGAGCTTCGCCTTATTTCACCCTATATTTCTCCCACGCAATTTAGGTGACTCCAGCATAGTGTCTCTGCCGACAACTATTGTTTGTCAGGAATATAATTTTTTTATCTTTCAAGACTTTTTTTTATTCTTAGATTTTTGTACTTAAATATAATTTGTGTTAATGGCTTTCTCTATTCTCAACAATAAGATGAATACAGGTGAACGGTGGCGATAAACTTATTGTAGAATCGTAGTGTACATATAATTTTCTTAATTGTAAATTTGTAATACTATAATCATATGTATTAGAGGACCATCTTAACCAAAAGCTTAAGCTAATGGTTGATACCATATATAAACTATTCCTGGGCCTCAACCATAAGCTTAAGCTTTTGGTTGAGATGATCCTCTAATATGGTATCAGCGCCAGTGTAACACAAAGGTCCCATGCTGCATCTTCTCGAGTGCGGGGGCGTAATAGAGTATAAAACTAATTCTTAAACCTCAACTATCAGCTTAAGTTTTTGGTTGGTTGAGATATTCCTCTAATAATATGTTTAAGCGTAAAATATTTATATTTATTTTATGCGTTTCCAGATTTTCTTATTTTCAATAATTTATGACTCCTGGTTTTCAAAACGAATCTGTTTTGGAAACTATTGTAGTTTGCGTTCTACGTACTGAATTACACGACTGTCCTGATAAAGCTAGCTGCTACAAGCCTTTAATTAATTGGGCTTAAGAAAAGAATATTACTCTTTTTGATATTGGGCCTGGGAATTCATTTGGGCTGCTGAATACGATGCTTATAAAGTTTATTTTAGTCTGTACCCAAAAACAAAAATCATTTTAGTTGTCAAGTACTTTTTTTTTTTTTGTTTTTTTTTTTTTGAGAGAGAAAAAAATTAAAATTTTCAAAATCCTAAAAAAGTTTTATATATTAAAATAATTAATAAATATAAATAAATTACTATTAAATGTGTAGACTTTAGGGGGGAATATAGTGAATTGATGAGTAAATTTCAATATATTGTGGTAGCCGCTTTAGTGATAGGTATGGATAAATAGATCATAGGTATAATTGTTCCATTGAGTGGAAATTATCTCCGTTTTCTTTTCAAATAATATGAGTACAATTATTTGATGATTTCCTTACTCCTTAGAGACGCATGCTAACAAGAGAAACAAGGAGCTTTCCTTTGTGAAGTTGCAATAAAATATTATATACTACAAAGTATTACATTACATACAATCAGTCTCGGCTACACAAATAATAATATATATACAATTCCTTATTAGATAATCCTTTTAAAATTTAATGTACTATAATGATCATAGATCATAATTATGCCTTGATCCATGTAACATAATTAAAAAGAACTCCTTTTGTTCCTCCCATAGGTTTTATTGGACAAACTAATTGCACGTAAGTACTTAATCATGCATTTCTTTCCCATTACTAGGGTATCTCACTCTAAACACATGCTCTTCTCCTGTATTGTGATCCACTCTAACAACCCAATTACTCTTCCTCCCACCACCACTTCCTCTTCCTCGCTCTCTCTGATTGGCTCCCGCGATTTTAGTCACTAATAATCCTCCTCCAATAGGCAACAGTTGAGTCCTCACCCCGGCCCAATCCCATGAGCTCGAGCAAAATGCATTACACCCCAAAACTATAGTTTCTTTGCACTTTTTCCCACATGATTGCACTACTACTCTAAGAATTGCTTCATGGTTCTTGATCTTACAATCGTTTAACACAAGATCCGCTTCCTTATAGTCGTCTAAGATTAGCCTCTCAGCATCTCCTACAACAAACTCGATAAGGTTTATTGTGTCATCATTAAGTGCTTGTCTGGTTGACTGCATTTCTTGAATGCTAGGAAATATGCACACTACGTGACCCCCTGTTTGATGAGCTGCGGCCTCTAGGGCTAATAGCGTGTTGGGGCACGTGTCACTTCCACACACGACTACCATAAATTGTGCATCATTTCCTGCTGCTATTGCTGATATGAATTCTGACACGTCAGGCTCACTAGGCCTCTTAATTCCCTGCATTACATCAAATTAAACAAAAAATTAATTGAGTTACATGCTTGGAAAAATATTAATGATAGAGATTACTAAATATGTTGTAATAAAACTCACCATTTTTAATGTTTTGAGGTAGGCTTCTGTTGCATTTTCTGCTGACCAATTTGTAAACTTTGCTTCCATATTTTTATTTTCTTGTTTGAGATTTTGTTTCCCTTTACACATGCAATAACTTTGTATATATTCGAATAAACTAACATAAGTTGGTATATATACAGGAAGTATATAAGAGGCAGTGTGGAACAATAATAAGGGTGGTTGTTGAATGAAAGCACAGAGTCACTGACATGACAACTGGCAATTTGTTTATCAGCAGGTCTCATATGTCATCAATAGGTTGATGCGGCATGACTTTTAACCCAATAACTTTTTAACTTTTAACATGACAAACTTCGTTAGTCATGTGAGAAAGAACGGTAGATCAGAAGACATGAAGCACTTGTATTTGTTAATACAGAATTTGTCAAATGCGTGTTATTAATTAATTTTGTGAAGTTACACAAGAAATTATCGGAGAACATTGCAATTCTACCAAGGGGAAAGCGACAATTCGACCCATTGGCTTTTTAACTACTACTTCGTATTATGGACTTGCCACTTTCGAGTTATTATATGTGGTGGTCTTTAATTTTGTTGGCAAATCATTATTGTTTAATTAATTAGCTTAGACGAACAAGCTTGACGTTCCTCAATTCAAAGTAAATGACACATGATGATATATTATAGAGTAAGTACAAAAAAAAAAAAAAAAAAAATGAAGAATTAACTTGATTTGATTCCTATATCTTATAAATGCACGACGTAGCGCCATTTTCCAACGTTAAATAATAAGCAATATTAGCTGTTATGTTGTTCTATAGTTGGACATTCTTGAAATTCTAAATAAACTACAATCATCAGAGACCCTAACTAAACAAATTGTAGATATTCTTGGTGCTTAAATTTGACCTGGGAGACATACATTGTAAAGGCTTTATTTAAATCCTTTCTTTATACTAGCTAATTCTTATTAATCGTCCTACTAAGCTACCTTGGCTAATTAATTTTCTTTAATCTTAGTGTTGGAGGATTAGTTCATTGTATTGCGGCATTAATTAGACAAATATGACTGACGCAAAATCAAGTGTACGTACTAAATTTCCTGTATATATGTACGGTTTGTTTCTTAGGGATAGGGGATTAGGCGCGGCATTATTGTGTCGAAAACACTCTATAGCTCATAATTAAGCTTGACATTTATCCCATTTGCAATATTGCACTTAGTTTTTCCAGGGAGTTTCAACGTTCCATATACTAGGAGGGCTTTTCAATCAGACTAATGTTGAGATTAACACATGATGTAAATGGTCTCTTCTTTCAAGCCTAACAATTTATTTTTCAGCTGGTTGTGGCGGTCCTTCAAATGATTATCATGTACTTCCGTTAGTGAAAAAATATACTAGTACATTAATAAGGTGTAACAATATTGAATTCTATAATCACTAGCTCAGATTGACTTTTGATTGAGTCGATCGGTCCTTTAAATTTAAATGAATGACACGTATGTATGTATAAAATAGTAACGACTCACATTTATTAGAAGGTAAGGATAATATATGCAGTAGTTGCAGTACAGTGTAGCAACTGTTTTTGACAATGATCGATAAGCAATGCAAATAATGAAATTAAAGGAGTATAGTTTTTTTCACACAAGGTTTTAAATATCATCAATTCTTTTTGCAGAAAGAAACTGGGTAATTCCACTCGTGTTCTTCAGGAATAACACAGCTTTGAACCTGCACTACTAGCTAGAACCGTACCTTCAATTCACAGTGCCATGAAGTCATTACTATATTTTGTCAGAAACATGCATGAATGAAATTTAACTCCTTAACCTTGTGTTTCCTGTCCATCCTATGGATATCTAGATAAGAGTTTTCATTTTTTTTTTTTCGAACCGAAAATCGAACAACCTCACTATCAACCCATCAATCGCATTCGCTGATTCGGGACAAACATACATGTACTGATGTATATACATACACAGATATATCTCCTGCATGCATCTTGTTAACAAACAACCAAAGCAAGAATTGAAGTTATTATGAGATGTGAAATTTTATTTTTGTTACTATACTCCCATGCATTTCCCATACTTTATCTTACTATCCAATGCACCTTTACTTTTAGTTTCTTCCCCCCTTTCCAAATAACCATATCTTTCAGATTTCTGACACCCAAAGCAACTCAACCATTCCTACAACCTTACTATTAGTATTATATGATAATGTAATGTCATAAATTTATAAAACTCATTTCATATTTTTGGACCTCCTCTAGCTATCTTCCAACTACTTTCCAATGCCATTATAATTTTGTTATCCCTCCTAAAACAAAGGGTTTCCTTGGCAGAATATGGTCTTCGCGCTGCCTCCCAAACACAGCTCAGAGATCTGTTCCTGCTAGCATTGCTCCCCCCCCCCCCCCCCCCCCCCCCCCNCCCCCCCCTTCCCCACGAAACATATTATTAATTAAATTGTTGGTCTTACTGTCTTTGTATGTACACCTTGCGTTATGTACTTAGTTTCCATGAACTATAAAAATATAATACAAGTCCAATGCGTATGTATGATATTTCTTGGCACACAGTTGCTTCCTGCGCGCGTCTCTTCAAGATTCTCCGTTCCATTATTAATCAATTTGTGCTCCTAAATGAGATACATGTAATTCAATAATTATTTGTCGAATCAATTAAGATCAAATTATAGCACACTAAGCGGTACAGATAAGACTCACAAACGCCAGGCAAAACCACCATTAAATACACACAGACGAAAAATAAGTCTATTATCTCTTATTGCAGAGTTATTGCAGCTACACCAACAACCAATACATCAATAATGTGGTCCTCATTATACTACGTGCACTCGTGCATCCTTCTGTATTATAGATTCTCTTCCATGTTGGTCCAATTTTGTTTTTTGTTTTTAAAATTTACTTATTTCACATATTTGGTTTCGTGTAATAAGCTAGCTTGCCGCAGTTGTCCACCACATGATTATATGATAAAAAATACAATGTTTAGAGGAAATTATACCATTTAGCTAGGCTACTTTGTTTCCGTTGTCATTAATCAGTAATCACATGAAACAGAATGTGGCTATTTTGCCTTGGATTAAGGTGTAGATAACAATAAGAATGGAGATTATGATAATTAATCAAGATTAATACAAAGGGGTTATGGAGACGCGGTATAATTAAATTACAGCCAGCAGATCTCGAAACTGTACATATGTCAGAACAACCATCAGTGCACAGAAATATATATATTGTCTAGTATGCAAGCTGGAATTGCAGAGTTGCAGGATCACTACTACATACATCATGCTACTTGGAGTATGGTATATCTTCCAGAACTACTCGAAATGGATTTTTTCACAGCAATACAGCATTACTAAGTTGTCTTTTTTTTTTTTTTTTTTTTTTTTTTATAATTTTGGGAGTACCCAAGGTTTTCTGGTGTTGTAAAAAAAAAAAACTAGGAGCATATATATACATCATGCTACTTGGAGGGTGGTACGTCTTCTGCGCGTATTTTTTCAGGGAAATGTGCAGAAAAAATTATGGCAAATGAACGTTAAATTCACCGTCCACTCGTCCAGGTTGATTTACAAACAGCGAACAATGTGTTGGCTACGTGACTACGTCCAATTAGAATACAAATGTTTACATTTTTGTCGCATAACAAGTTCAAATAAGAAGAAAAACCTTGTAATACCTTCTCAATCTAGGATTGCTTTACAAGGATTTTATGCACTTACATCAAGGGCTCAAGGTGCAACTTGGATGTGTATTTGGTGACGGTTGGTTCGGCCTCCTTGTGTAGTATATAAAATAAATTTTACTTAATAGTTAACTCCAAATATGACTTAAAAAAGTTTAGAAACCAAAATAAGTTGAATATAATGCACCCACATGAACGTGTTTTAATTTGTAGTAGTAGGATGTAATTAAATGCATATCACCCGCGAGATGAACATGAAACACTGCTAGAATGCTAGTACATTTTGTAAACAAATTGTGAAACACACAAAATAGTGTCCAATGTTAAAATTAATACAATCCCAAAAATCAATTTGCAAATTTCCGGTTGATCTTCAGGAAGTGAGGGTCCTAAACTTTTTTTTGTTTTTTTTGGCAAAACCTAGACTTCTAATTATGTTGATATTATATATCTTTTCCAAGTGCGAAATAACGGAACCCCATTAGTGAGACTTAACAACTAATGTTAAACTATTTGTAATAATATTCTTAATTAGTTCACTTGAATGTTATTTCTTTGTTAATTTGTATGTACGGTTAAAATAAACAAAGTGATCTAGTCATTTACAAGCTACCTAAGAAAAATATTAACACAAGTGATCAAACAGATTTAAAAATTCTTCAAAGCCATTTCAGATTCTAATTGTTCACACCGTCCTCTCCATTAGCCCTGGGATGTTGTTACTTCGAATTAATCTCGTTTGATCTTAATGATCCAATTAGAATGTACTCACATCTTCTCAATGATATACTGTACTTAGTATGCGTGTATGTGCTTAGCAACATAATTATCATTCACAAATGTTTTGTGTTCTAAAAGCTACCAAATTAATACAACTCAATCATATACATTCATACATAATTGTTTTCAAGAACTTTGGACCAATGATTAGTATTTAACTTTTATTCATTTTGTCCATTATACTTCAATCAAGATCTTTGAATTTGACTTTTGGATGTATAAATCACTTAATGATTAGTATATGTTTCTTATAAAGTTAGTAATAATCAACTCATCTTTTAAGCAATTGCTTGAGATCGATAATCTTAGATGTAAAATTAAAAAAGATTACTTACATTTATATATACACTTACAAGATCTACATGTAAAAATTCAAAGTGGGATCAAACCACTTGAAAATGAATGATCAAAACCTTGATTTAGTCTAATACAAAAAAAATAAAAAAAATTACAGGGTTCTAATTAAAATCCAGCAGCAATTTCGAATTTCCTTTGAGGTGATCTAACTCTAAACACATGTTCTTCGCCCGTGCATTTATCAACCTTAACAATCCAATTACTCTTCCTTACGCCTTTCTCAGCTCGAACATCACTACAGTTATTTCCACCAATCCTAGTAATCAGTAGTCCTTCACCAATAGGCAACAAATGAGTCCTTAGACCACTCCATTGCCATGAAGATCCTTTGCAAAACGCGTTATAACCTAGTATCACACCATTTTTCTCCCTTCTTGCCGCATGTATCCCTCTCATGATCCCTTCGTATTCCTTAAGATTACAATCGACTAGGAAAAAGTCCGCGTTCTTGTACTCATTAAGTAGTAACTCCTTAGCATCACCAACAACAAAGTTGACAAATTTAGCATCAGACTTAAGGGCACGTTTGGATGATTGTAACTCTTCGCGTCCAGGGAAGATGCAAGTTACAAGACCTCCTGTTTGATGTGCTGCAGAAATCAAGGCTAACAAGTTGGGTGTCACTATTTCTTGGGCACATGCTGAAACCATTACTTGTGCATTGTTTCCTGCTGCTAGAGCTGATATGAATTCGGCTGCGTTTGGTTCTATTTCTTTCCTTTCCTGAAAAAATCATGACAAGAGATAACAAAATTAGAATACATTCAAATGATCAAATTCATTTATTCACAAGAATTAAACTTAAGGCCAAAAAAAATGAACAATATATCATAAAGTATATATGTATTGTAGCTTACCATTTTAAGAGTACTGATATAAGCATTAGTAGCATTTTCAGGTGACCAACAAGCCATTGTTATCTTTTCTATTGATGTCTTGAGAATAAAATTAAATTATAAAGAGAAAATATATGAGTTTTTGAAGTTATATTATCAAGTTTGAAAGAAGAGTTGTTTTAATTTGATGGTTGTATGATAATATTGCAACTCTATTATCTCTATATATATATAATAAGTAGAGACAATGAAATAAAGAGAGAGTAGAGGGCCTAAAAAAGATGGTTTTGTGGGACATGATTAAGTTAACACAGGGTGGCATGTCTGATGAGCAGATCAGATGATGGTAACCTAAAATTGAAGATTTTTAATTATTTTTATTAAAAGAAAAAAATAAAATAAAACAAAAGAAATGAAGTGGGAATATGTGGATTTTCTAGGTTACTTCAGATTTATTGAATCTCTTGTACTTTTTGAAAAGATCCTACCAAACATTAATATATATATAATTAGGAAATGAGTGACAACCATAATTCCCTTAAAAATCAAATGAAAAATCAAATGAAAGATGTAAAATCAAATGAGAAATGTAAAAGTATTGATGAATTGATTATCTTTCAAAATCAATTAAATAAAAGTGAAATCAATGAAAGACAATTATATATAATATAAGGCTCTGATTGCTCAAGATAGGTGAGGTTAATCCTTGATTTAATACTACTCTTGAAAGATGATCAAGATACATTAGGTTAATTAGTCCTTGACTTAATACCCTTGCAAGACCTAAAAGGCTAGGTAATTTAATTTCATATCATATATTATCATATACTTCATATATGAATGTGTGTTAAGATAGGAGTGGTACGGTCATTGTTCGCTGAGATAAGATATATATTTTCATGTATTTTAAGAAGCATGTAACATGCTTTTAGGCCTTCGACCATGTGCATTTGCATGTATTGCATTGATTTGTGTATATACTAAATATATATAGATACTTACGTACTAAATATAATTTGTAATGTGTAACTAACAAATAGGCACAAATGATTCAGAAGAACACACCATATAATTGTTTCGTATAATGAGTTTTGTCAATAGTGAGCGTAGTAAAGCAAAAGTGCAAAACAACATCTTAATTGCTTAGTTATATGCATAATATATATGCATGAATTATTCATCTGATGATTAGCTATTTAGCTTCCTGGATCCTTCTACTACTAATATGTCAAAATGTTATTATTGAATCACACACATTAATTAATTAATCACTACACTCTCCAGCAACAAAGAAAAGAAAAGAAAAGAAAAGATATAGTGAGTTGTAATGTCGTTTCAATGGGAGGCATCCATAAGATTCAAATGCCAATTGGATCGACAAATAATTTAGTTTATTTTATTTTCTTATTAGTTGAAAGACAAATCATTTAATGCATTAGCAGTGAAGAAACAAACAAAGGACAATACATTCATGTGCACCAATTGATATATAGTTTCCTTAGGTTCACTGTCAACGTAAAAATAGCAATATGAGAAAATACATACTATATACTACATACTCCGGTAGTAAATTAAAATATATACTACCTACAAGGTAGCATAAACGTACCTTTTTTTTTTTTGCAAAATAAAGAAATGAATCCAGTATGTTGTAAATTTGTAATTAGTTTGTAATCTAACAGCTAAGCTACACTATTCTTACTATTAAAGTGAATGAACTGTGATCACAAATTGAAAATAAACGATAGCTAGATACGTACAGGTAAACTACAAAGTATATATGCTTTGATAATAATTCTTCCGTCATCATTCAAATGTTTAAGGATGAGAAAATAAGGGATAACAAAAAAAGAAAAGAAAAAAACTAGTGTAATGACATCGGTGGTCGGAGTAGCATTGTATAGCGACCAATGTTGCTGAAACTTAGACAGTAGGCCAAGAAACAAATAGTACAATGAGTTGATTGAAAATCTCTCCAATGTCGTAGACATAAACAGAGTAAAATTGCTAGTGTTATATTGTTCGAAATAATTTCTCCGGGTTTTACTTTGTTCTTGCAAGGTTGCCCCAATCGTGCTCTTGGGGTATGCATGTCATCCATAGACTCGTCACAATGCATTAAGTTGGAAGTTATATATTGTAAGGCCCGGCATATAAACAGAGGAAATGAGACAACTAAAAGCATCAATGCAATGTCACATCAAAGTGGTGCGGTAACTACAAACCTCTATCCTTTGGTGGCCGTAGCAAGTTTCAGGGGAAGAGAACTGCAGCTAGAGATGGGAATATATCAGTAGTCGATACAGCTACGGTGTACTGAACTTGCAATTTAAAAATGATAGCATCGTATAATTGTCGTACTAAATATCAAAGCCTACATTGTATCTATGTTATAAACTAATGACTTAAAGGATGGATAATTATACTTCCATCGAAACATGTAATCTACTAATCCTTGTGCTTTGATGCTATACCATTCCAACTTCCAAGAGGTGCACTACTACTGCATCACTGCATGTACGGAAGCATATAATAAAAGCAAAGAACAAACCCCATAATAAAAATCAAAGCAGAATCTTAAGATTTACAGAAATTGTACTGATTTCTCATATTAAAACCTGTATACTATACTTTTGAAATTAGATTTGGTGTTATATAAATTCAAGTGGCTCCAAATTCACTGGATTTGGAGGGCTAAATCTGCAACATTATTTTCCATATCTTTTTTAATATTTTTATAATACCATTATAAAAGGTATTATTCACGCATAACTGACTATTACATATAAATCAGAGGAACATACCAATTCACAACTTTAATAATATATAGCCATTATTCATTCACATTGAAAAGAAAAAAGAACACTCATGTAAAGCCATTTGGCCAATTCGTATTTGGTCCATTGTATATCACCATTCACCAAATCCTCAAAACAATGCATTGTCATTGCATAACCAAAGCTTATAATTAAACACCAAAATAAACGTAACAATAGTAATTAGCGGCATTGTACCTGCAGTGTTGACATAGAGTCATAGACACTAATTACCCTCTAAATTCGCACTTGAAGCCTCCATAAGCCCGTTTCTTAACTGATCACTGATGTCTCGGACATGGCCAGGACCATGAGGTAGGAAAACAGTGGTGTTCTTTGATTGATTGCCGAGGTCCCGGATAGTATCAAAGTATTGAGTGACCATAATAAGATCCATGACATCTTTAGAGGATGTTCCTTCGATCTTGTTTGAGAAGTTCAGTATATTCTCTCGTAACCCATCTGTGATAGCCTGCCTCTGTCTTGCCACTCCGACACCTCCCAAATACTTGGATTCTGCTTCAGCTTCAGCCTTTTTCACTTGCAGAATTTTATCCGCTTCCCCTTTATATACACTAGCTAGCTGAAGCCTTTGTGCTGCATGTCACGGAACATTATCACAATTAATGTCATTAAAAACATCTTATATTTGTTAGTTATATCCCAAAGGTATATATGATATCTTTGAAGATCATGCTCATTTACCGTTATATGGACAAATTTGCTTTACTATATGATCAATTTTGCCTCTGAAACAATGGTATCAAACCAAACTAAAAATGATGATCACCTGCATTAATCTCATTCATAGCTTTGCGTACTGCTGGATCAGGTATAATATCAACCATCAGGATGTGTTCTATGTTGTAACCATATTCTCCCATAACCTGTTCAAGGTTTCACAGAACAAAAATCATAGTTCACGCAATTGCACAAATTACAGCAACAAAAAAGCCTTAAGTCCTAAAATAAAATGGGGTCAGCTAGAATCAAATCAATAAGAGGAATTGCAATAAATCATCTGCAGCAACAGAGATATCTTTTGTTGGCAAGTGGTGACCATTTCCCTACTCAAGTTTTAGATGAACAGGTGGATCGATACATGTTGCTTATAATTAAAATAAGCACAGAGTTAAATACTACTTTCATCCATTTAATCAAATAACATGATTCAGTGAATCAATTAGCTAGGATTTTTCATGAATCATACCTTCATCTTTAACACTTACGCATTAAGATATTAAGACTTGGGATTTACCAACTTTCCTTTTCCCTCGTAACTGTAGCGTAGCCAAACCACCACTTTCTTTCCATTACTACGAATTCTCTTGTATGAATGCCTTTACTCTGTTGTCTCGGCTCAAGTGATCTCATACAATTCATTAATGAGTTTCTTAGGCTAACACTGAATAGCAAAATATTAACTCTGAATAGCTCTTTACTTCAAATTGAAAATTCCTCGAAAAAAGGCAAGATTATAGGAACCAGCTTCTTCATGTCTAATTGAAGTGGTCTTTTACTCAACAAGAGACTAAAAACAAACCCATAATTCCATTGAGATTCACTTTTAAAAAAAAAAAAAGAAAAGAGAAACCTGATTAATAAATCAATTCTCAGCATTCATGAACTTCTATAATTGGTTTAATGTATCAGATGATACTGAAAAAAACAAAACTAAAAAAGAAGCCGAAGCACTATGAAGAGACCACAAGAGGATAAATCAAAGAAACTTTGAAAAGAAAGGTCATTTACCTTTGCAAGTTCCTCCAATACAGCTTTAGCAACCTCACCTTTCTGTTCAAACAGCTCGTCCAGGTTCATCCTTGGGACAAGAGCACGAACAACTAAGAGATCACATATATTAGTAACAGGACAAAGGAACATATCCTCAAAATTTAAGAGTGTAAGAGAATAACTAACAGGACATAAAACTGCTGCCACAACAACTGGTGCAACCGCACCAGTAAGGCAAAAGCCAAAAAGATTAGACTGGAAGATTACCATCAAAAACAAAGGCCTGAATTTGTTCCCTGGGATTTTGCAGTTCATAGAATGCATCATCAGCATTTTGCTTGACAACACGGTATTGAATTGAGCATAACATTTGCACGAAAACATTATCCTGTAAAATACCATCAATTAGACATGCAAGATAAAGATTGGCTAATATTCAACATAAGAAGCACTCCTTATATGCATAGTAAACATCACAAGCATAAATAATATGCTTTACAGAAAATTAAAATACAATAGCAACAACATAAAGGCAATGACTAACGTATGAATGTATCTATTGTGGCAACACCAGTTTCTCCCCATCTTAATTGAATTGGGGCAACCTATCAAAACTCGAACGTTTGAAAACTTGTCATTATATCAGTTGACGAAGGGAATCATGTCACTATCTAAACATTGCTTATAATATCTTCAGGTTACAGAACCTTGCAATAACAAGTCACATTAGACATTTTACATGATTTGAGGTCTGCAACTATTGTCGTTAAACTTTCAGCTCACAAACTGATCTATGATTAACCATAAATTTTCTTCAACAGCTTAATAGTTGATTGAGGCAAAGAACAGCCAGTCCGGCTACTATGTAGACAGTAGTTTAATTAACGCACTAAGCAAAGATAAAGAACGTGAAATAGCTCCAAAAGAGAAGAAGAGCTAAAATATCTCTCACTGAAAGTGGTTTAAGAATTAAGATCTACAAGAATCAAATTTGAGCCCTCTCATCAAGTAGCTCTAGATAGGTCATACTTTTTCCAAGATTAGACACAGTTACTTGATCTATACCTAATCAAGTGGCAATGATGATCAAAAGAGCACACAAATAAAAGTCTCATTAGCTATGATGTCTATATAATAAATAATAATTTAAGGGTGCTCATTTAGCAGCTTTGTAAGTTTTACAAAATTACATGCAATGAGCATCATGTAAACACCATTAGACTTCCACTGCATTCACCATGGCAGTCAGCTATCAATACAGCTGACAGCTGCAATGAGGCTTCTAATTTCTCAGTTGTAATTTTTTCACAACGAGAAAGTTCTCCAATATTGTAAAATTTAATGAAAGAATTCTAGAAAGATTTAAAGCCATGGAACCATGGTCTGACAAGGCATCTCTTTTTCATTCAATGGAACAGTTGTTTCTGTCTCTATTAAGGATATAAACGAACAAGTACATTCCTTCTTTCCTCCATCCCTCAAACAGTCGCACTGATCATTTCAGCTTTTCTAACTAAATTTAACAAGATACAAGAACCCCAAACATCCTACTATCAAGGAGTACCTTATCACAAGTGATAACAGAACCCCTTGTGATTGAAGAATATTAATGAATGCCCTTAGGAAAGGCAACTTGCAAATTCCACTCCAGTGACACCAAAGCAAAACTAAATCCTATTAGTAACAACTTGTGAAGCTCCTATCACTAGGACAACATGCAGTATAGTTCCACGACAGACAATCTTCGAAAAAGGACGTCAAAGGAGAATCAAGCCAACAACAAACAAACAAAGTGCAACTGGGTCTAGTGGTCCTAATAAGCTATAATCCCTTCAAATCCATGATGTGAAAAATTCACATTAAACAATCAAACCCTTCATATCTTCTCTAATGGCCCATAATGAACATTCAGCAACATGGCAACAACACCCATACAAAATCAACCAAACATATATAATCCAAAACTCTTCTTTCAACATAATCAATTCATCACTATTTTACACTTCCTGAGCATCTAATCAAAAACCCTTCTTGACACAATTACACCCAAAATCCATCAATAAAATCAAACACCCACAAAAAAAAAATTTAAAAAATAAAGACCTAGAACAAGATCAATTCATCAATAATTCACAATTTTCTATGAAATTAATCCAAAAGAACCAAAAATAAACAAAATTACACTCATAATTCACCACAAAATCAAACACCCAAGAAAGCAAAACCCCAAAATTGCAAATTATGACACTCAATTAACACCCAAAATCCTTTCTAACAACAGAAATTAATCAAATCAAAAACCCAGATAAAACAAACACCCAAAAAAACAATTCAAATCCAAAAATTAAAACTTCATTTAACAAACCTTAGTTTTAGTTTCAATACGAACTTCAAGAGAATAAATTCGAGTAGAAAGAACACCAGCAAGGCATTGACCAACAAAAGGGTTAAAGAAGTGAAACCCTGGTTCTGCAAGCTTTTCAAAGCGACCCCACCTTTCAATCACTCCTACACTCGCTTGATCAATGCACCCTCCAAATACACAGTATGTATTTCCCATTTTTTAATTATTATTATTATTATTATTACGACGATCTAATGAAATTGAAGAAAATAAGAAGATGGTGATAAAAAAGATCGGATTTTTAAGGGGGTTGGAACACTGGAACGTGGAGATTGGAAGAAGAAGGACGCGGGTAAGCTTAAACCGCTTGTATTTGAGAAAGAAGGTGGCTTTTTTGGGGAAGAAGATTTTTTTTTTTTTTTTTGGGGGGGTGTGTTGTCTTATGAAAGTCAAGTTTTGAGGTCAACGCAACGTTTTAGTTTTAATCATACTTGTTGTCTTATCAAACATAAAATTTTATAACATAGTTACATATATTACTTTGTAATATTTTTTTCAAATATATTATTATTTTATAAAATTAATTTTATTATATAGTTATTGAACTTATTAAATCTTATTTCAACATGTTACGAGGTCCAAATAATATTTTAAGAGGTCAATGAATTTTGTGGAAGTCTAAGAGCAATAGTTAGATGCTACAATGGCGAACATATTGTTATTTGAAGACTTACAATTAAGGACTAGTTTTTGCGATAGAATAACTTCCATTGAGGACACTAAATTTTGTTTTTAATGGATGAAAACACGTGTGGCGTCTAATATGGTAAAAAAAAAAAAAAAAAGTGTGGCTCTAATGCAAAACGGAAATTGGTCTAGCCCTAAATAGCTTTCCAAAACCAACATCGAATGATATAATACACAATTTTCAACAATTATTTAGCATTCCAGTCACCGAAAAATAAACAGACAACCTATTTAGAGGGTGTTCAATGGATCATATGCAAAACTAAAGAAAGTTGCAACACTCAGCAATGGGCTTATAATTGTGTTAGAAGACCCAACACTCAAGAGTGCGTACTTAACAAAATCCCTAGCTATTAGAGATTGAAATCGAGCATGGTGCAATTGAAGGCACAGCGCCACGACCCTCTTGGTGTGATTGAAGTTCAGGGCACAACGCCATAACAGTAAGGCAGAAACTGGACTTAGCCCTAAGCCCCTACAAAATAAATGCATCGAGGATTGGACAATGCCACCTTGCTTGGCAAGAATCCTGAATGATGTGAGCATCATAAGTTTGCCACTAACCTGGCTTTCCCATTTTGATCACTAATTTAAGAACATGGCTGATAAAATCAATGATGCTAGGAACATAGGGAGTAAACTGTGTAACTATTGCAGTATAAATTCTTCCATTGCATTGAACTTAGAAGCAGGTAAAACAAAATTGTGCTGTTTCAGTTTAAACAACATCAGAACTTTACATTTCCCTTTAGCAAGGTACCACATTTATATAAAAGACACCAAAACTTCATATTTCATGCATAATGCATGAAAATTGAGACAATCTAAACAGTGTATAGCTTTAACGCATCTACTGAAATCAAACTTCCAATTGAAGGCGAGATCCATCATGCAACATCAACCAATTCAACGTCAAAGAGTAGCCATGCATTGGGTGGAATCTGCGGTGGAGCACCAACAGCACCATAACTGCATGATCCAAAATGTTAATGTCATCAAAATCAATACTCATTTGATGTCCAGCAAGATTATTGATCACAGCAAATTAATGTAATAATTAGTGATCAAAATTTTATCTGAGAGCGAGCATCAATAAAATTAGTCCATTACTTCCAGTTGGAGACATGACTGTAGTAGAACTGATCAGCAGACCATTTTTTAGTTACATAATTTACATAATTAATGCATGTATGATGATAAAATCTTTACCCCATAGAAGGTGGAATTGTAAGTCTTCTTTTGTCTCCAACGCGCATGCCTGAACATCAAATTTCACAGAACCATGAAAATTAGACTATATCCAAAAACCAACAAACAAACAATAACTGAATAATTTATTTATCTTACCTTCAACACCAACATCCCATCCCTTGATCACTTGTCCAATTCCTGTCACATGAGCCAAAGGAGTAAGTTGACATTCTCATAACCACTGCAAAATTTTCTATACAAAGAGTGAATTTTACCTAGACGGAACTTAAAAGGCTTTTTGCCAGTGTTAGAGTCAAACTGCTTGTTGTTCTTCTTCAACTTCCCGGTATAGTGAACACTTACCTGTAAATTTCAGAACAAGTGAGAAGCTGTAGGAGAGAAAAGAATGTTGTTTACCATAGATCACCAGCCATATACATCAGGAAAAAACAAGCAAACTAATTCCAGAAGACCAGAACAACAACCAATCAATGAAGTCTCCATAGCCCTCACTTACCCATTCAAATTTTTAGGCCTGAACAACCACTGAATCATATGGTGGATTTATGTCCCAAACTCTCAACTATTTTTATTCCTAGTCGCTCAAAATCCTAGTGAAAATATTGTACCCTTACCAACCATGAGGGCTTTTGGTCAGGGAGTGAAGGATGGGATGGAAACAAAAAGACTTACACAATGCAAAAACAAGTGTATTAATTACACACTGCAAAATGTCTGAATTGTCTCTTAGGAATCTTTCGATAAGCAGAATTACAGTCAAGCACATACATAGAAAAATTCCGCTGAATCTTGTTGATATACTCCGTAATTGAGATGCATCTCAATGGTATTTCACATAACTTTAAGGGCAGTTGAGGACAAACTTTGAAAAATATAAAATTCCTATACAATCTTCAATTACACTTGGTAATTGGGTGGGTCAGTTGAAGACGGGTCGGTTGTGGGTCACGGGTCAGTTGTGGATCTTTCATGGGCAGATGAGCAGATCAATATATAGAAAATTAGAAATGGAAGTATAATACTGAGTGAGTTATTAAGGAGAAAGTTTGCATACGAATCAATACATATGATTATGAATTATCTTTGTCAAAAGTTCTTTTTTAAAAAAGCTATTGGGTTATGACTTTAACCCTGTAATAACATTATCCAATAGCAACCCTAAAAGTCTTGTTGACGTGATCCTATTTTCCAACCAGTTACACAGGCAGTAAAAAAATTCTATATATAAGCAGTTACCTTGCTTCCACGAGAAGCTCTTTTCCCATTAGGTTTACCCATTGATATCTCCTCCACGATCAGTCCATTAGGGTAAGTCCTTACTTTGGAAGACTTATCATTTGATTCCTTGGCTTCTTTATCAGTTTTGCCAATTGACTTGTCTGCAGAACTTACATCTTGCTTGACAGTAACAGCCTCAGCATCCTTCTCTGTCTTTCCCTTCTTTTTCTTCTGCTTTTTCTTTTTCTTGTTCTCAGATGCATCTCCATTAGCAGCTTCAGTAGCATCACTGGAGGACTCCGCAAAATACAGTTAGATCAAATAAGTTTGGAAAAAACATCAATAGCAAAAGAAACTTTCAGGTCACCTTATGAGATTTGCAATTTTATAGCGACAACTGGAACCGGCAGCGAAATATAAAAAAACCCATGATACTATACATACCTCATTTGTTCATCACCATGATCAACAACATCAACCTTCCTTTTTAAACTTTTAGCTCCACTGCCATTTTTTGCTTCATCTTTCTTGTTCTTTTTCTTATCCTCCTCGGTAATTGAAGAAGAAGCTGGAAAGCCATCTTCATCTTCACTCTCCAACACTGGGGCACTACCACTTGGTTTGACCACAGTTTGTTCATCGACTTTGGTTTTATTAGCATCAGCTAATTGTTTCTTCTTCTTCTTTGCTTGTTTGGTTCCACCATCTTCACTGAGATCCTTCTCATCATCCTCTATCTCCTCAATAACAACTACAATTTTCACAAGTAGTCATCAAATAAGTTGATCATCTTCCCAAAAGAAAAAAAAAATTACAAAAACAGGATGGAAAATAAGTAAAAGCTGCATAATTAAACATCTCAGGATGATCAACTATTTGATAAAAGATTTCAGGATGGCCAAAATTGCCAAGTGTGTTAATACTATAATACCTGCAAATTCTTTGCATTAGAAAAAATATATTGCTGTTGTGCCAAAACCATTTCATATGCTTCACACAGAACATCTCAAACAGCGATCAAGGGGCTCAATGCTAGCATCACATTGGAAGGCAGCCAGGGAGGAATAGATAATTTAATGAGTACAGGCCCAACCATTTTCGAGATTAAAGAATTTCTTGGTAGTTGGCACAATAATATGCAGCCCTTCTATTCTATTGTAGGATTTAGTCTAATAAGGAGTATAAAAACATAATAGAAAACAAATATTATAAAAAAGAAGGATGGAATGAGGAAGGAGAAATCGAAGCAACTTCATGTATGTCTATGCATAAACAAACAACAGATATCAGCATTCAAGCAAAAGTCATACCCCCACTCTTTCGGGCAGCAGAAGATGGGAACAAATCAACATCTTCATCATCCATGATATCATCCTCAAAATCTTCAGACTCGCAACCGCTGCTCTCTGAGTCACCTTCACCATATGAATCACTACAGGACCTTCAGTCAAGGAAGTATTGAACTTATAGTGGTGGGAATAATTGAAAGATCCACCTAACAGCCATTTTTTATAAGCAGAAAAGAAAAAGAATGCTAGAACTAAAATAATGACAAAAATAGAAGGATACGAATCATAATCGTTTTCAGGTTCGCTCTGAACAAAGCCCGATAAGTGTATACTAGTAGGCCCGACAACAGAGAACTTCACATCATCATCCTCGTCAAATTCAAGATTCAAAGGGCACGACTCTAACTTGTCAGGCAATAACGTGCAAAGGTAGACTGGATTCTTATCTCCTACAGTGACCTGAAGGGTGCTCTTCTTCGATGCTGAACCAGTTCCTAATGTTGCCTGATTTTTTCAAAAGCCAAAATTAGAACCGCTCACAAACAATTCTTCACGGACAAAAGTATCCCTCTATGTCATATAATAACCCAAAACAAATCGTATGGTCCATACTACAAGCTAATTAAAAAAATTAAAGCACAGATCAAACTTCCCAATCATCCACCCCTTGGTTACATTATACAATGGGAATACCGCATACTTTGATCAAAGCAATGCTTAAGCAGGTAATATGAAACAAACTATAGAAAGCAAAAGGGAATGGAAAAAAAGATAGAGGAAATCAGGTAGCAGCGATGTCCAAAGAGCGGAAGAATACAAAACTATTATCCATTCCTCCTCACACAACATCTTACCATCCCCATTACCACCGTTATCTCCATTCAATTTAGACTCCTTCAATTACTTCTAATTACCTCGGAACGCCTTAAGGCATTACCTCAAACCAAGCATGCCACCCAAACATAACACCTATATGTAACAATGACATTATACTTTATCGACGTACTCGTCAACTAGGTTGGAAGATACCTCAACACCTAAGATACATACATCCCAAGTATCATCATACATTCTCAAACAAAAAGAATCATTACTATACCAAGCTCATTTACTCCCATTTCAAATTTTTCTATCAAATTATTTTATGTGTTTCTTCATTCACTAATAATCTTGTATAACCCATATAAGAAATCATAGTTTCAAGAAAACCCAGAAACTAAAATCAAAATTCACACATACAATTCGAAAAAATAAATGCGAAAAATCTTAAAGAAAAACGAAACACAAAATTGTAAAATATACTTGAGTCAAAACAAGTGTTCCCTCCAATTCTTCACTATCAATGGTTAAAGGGTTGCCTGGTTTTACTTCAGCCCCTATAAAAATTCAATTAACCCAGAAAATTAAGCAACAACATTAATCATAATTTAACACAAATTAAAGCATTTTAAATGAATAATAGATGAATTTGAAATTAAAAAGTAAAAGAAAAGTTGAAATTTACAAACCCCAGAAAGTCATTTTGCTGTTCAATTTGGCGAAGAAGACGAATAAGTGGGGGAAATGGAAGAAAACTGAAAAGCACAGTTGCTAAAACCCTAGTTGAACCTCTCTTAAGGGTTTATTTCAAAAAGAAAAAAAAAACAAAAAAAAAGGCGGAATTTGTGGTAATAATGGGCTTTTATTTATTTATATTTGTGCTCTGTTTTTTATATAGCCTTCTTTAGCGTATGTTACTATGATTTATGGCCCATTTATAAGTCCATCATAAGTTCCAAGTTGCAATATTGATACGAAATACTATCTCTATTTCATATTAGACGTAATAATTTGAGTTGCATGGATTTTTAGTCAAATTTCGTTTTTGGAAGTAATTGTTGCTCGTAGGTGAGATAACGTTATTGGTGGTCATGGATGCGTGGTGGTTGAGGTCTTGACTCTTAAGGTTGGGTTAGTGGTGATAGAATTTGATTTTTTCTTTTTAATTATTTATAGGTAGTTTTGTAATTTACCCCATTAATAGAATTGCCTAGGAGTCTAGTTCATAAATTTTGTTACAACTAAAGCGTTATGATTCTTAAGAAGGCTATACATTGAATATGTAGCTAAACTATGACAAAAATCAATCCACATACATCCTAGTACCCCACATTCCCACGCTAATACTAGTTCATCTTAAATATTAATCATACGATTATACCATAATTCTATTATTAGTGCAGCTTATTAATGGATCGTCATTATGGATATTGTAAGTCATTGCCCATTGGGCATTGGCACAATGTCACACTTCCTTTTCCAAACATTGACTTTTTAGGGAAACGTTGACTTAATCTTATTTTATTTAAATTTTTAAAGAGGACTTAATATCAATTTTAAACACTTCATAGATATAGCTTAGCCACGATAGCTCTTTGATCGAGTGCATAAATTTAATTATTTTAATGAAGGGTGGTAAGTAATTTAACGGCTTGAAGCTCTACATGTCATCCTCATGACATGGTCTTGCAGGCTACGTATTCCTTTCGGCCAAGGAGTACGGAAGTTACCATGTGAATATGGGACACACTCATACACTTGTACTTTTTTTGCATTTCATTTAATTATTCTAATTTAAAGATTGGATAGATTAATGATTAAACATTTATTAGAGTGAAGGGTAATTTAAGTGGTTAAATATTTATTTCGGTATAAGGAGATCCTAATGTTGTATCTATTAAAATATTGTTTTTAAAACACATTATCAAAATAGATTTGAGCGCAACTGGTGCACCAAATTGATTACTACGTAAAATAAAGCTATGCATCGGTTTTAAAAAACCTCGAAGAGTAATTGGTTAATATCCACTTTAAAGAAAAGTGTTGAGGTAAACGTTTCGATCCTCCAAACTTTAAACGATTAAAGCTATAATTTGAATTAATCTAAAACTTTTCTTTTACTTTTAATTTTTTATTTATATACATATAATAATATATTGACGTTGAATAAAAAAATTGTAACATATTTGATATATCTAGAAAATTTCAATAATGAAAAGACAAGATTCAATTTACATTAACACATAAGTTCATGTGGGTGTCGCTTAAAAAAAAGTCCATGTGCGTGTTTGAACACAAATGTATGTTTTATCTTTACTAATTGTTATGATAGTCATTGTTTTTTAGCCTATTGGAAGAGATTGACCAATTATTAGATTCCAATATTCCATGCTTTGTCCAACCCAAAATGTCAACAAGTCAACAATTTTACCCCAAAACAAACCACCAAAACTGATGACTTGAGCCTTGAGGAGTAACAACTAATAACAGAGAAAGTGAAAGGAAATAACATCACATTATTAGAATTTGTCAACGCATGAAACACAATTATTTTTATATTAAAAAAAAAAAGAGAGAGAATAAAAAATGAAGCAACCATGTAAATTTCTTGTAAAATGCAATGAAATAACTAACACAGCTTATATTATACACCCTTGGACTTAAAGCAACATAAATGTATGCCTTTAACAAACATGTTCAAGTTAGCAATTGAATAATTCAAAATGTCAGTTGTCATTCACAAAGCTTTAAGCTTTCACATTACACTTCATCATTTACTAATTCTTACTACCAAACTAAAGATTCCACTATACACCTTTTTTTCCCCTTTATTAATCAGCATTTCCCTTTCTATATATATATACATGCCTTTAAACCTCCAAATTTGCTAAGTCACTACTTGTATAACTTGTCCCTTTCCCTTAATTATACTTCAATTTTATTTGGTTTTTATCGTGTTTTTATTCCAAAACTACCCTTCTTATTTAGCACGGAAAAACAAAAGATATATACACGAGGAATTATTCATTAAGAAGATGTTGTATACAACAGTAGAGTTGATTGCACAAGCTTCGTCAAATTCTCACGTACTATTCTGTTTTTGCAATGTGATCATATTTTTGCTTCTGTTAGGGAGTTTGAAATCGAACCAAGATAATATTGATGAATGCAGATCATATACAACCACTCCAAGTCTTTCAAGGGAAGTGCAAAAATTAGTAAAGGATGAAAACATTAGGAGAAATAATATCATGATGACTTGTAATTCTAAGGAAGAGGAGGAGCTAGACGAAGAAGAACAAGGATCTTCGCGGCAAAATGACATTATTGAGGTTGATAAATTGGCCAAGGAGGAGACTTCTAATGAAGATGATGATCAACAACTACAAGAAAGAAAGGAAGGGACAAAGAATGAAGAAGAAGATGATGAACTCAGACGAAAAGTTGAAGAGTTCATTATTAAAATGAAAGGTCAACTTAGAATGGAGAGCTAAGAACCTTAATTAACTAGAACAAATTAATTATATATCATGTATGGATTGATTATTAATTAACTTCATTTTGGAAAATAATTAGTTCTATGTTAATAATGGCTTATTAAGGAGTTAGAGATGAATTAAATCTATGTATAGTTTAACTATGTATGTTTGTAGTAGTACAATAATATTTTGAGGCACAGAAAGATAATAAGTTTGATATGATTATCCTAAGTATCCTACGAGTGTATGATCTTTTATGATTAATAACATAATATTCTGACTGTTATGTGAATTAATTCTTTGATAATTACCAAAAGCAAACATGTTAATTACCTTAACTAAGAAATCTGTTTACTGAAGTCTCCACATAAGTTTCATGGATATATGTATTATGGTTAGTTATTTAGTTTTAATTTTGATTGGGATTGTGGTTAGTTAAATAATACTTTGTAATAAGTTAGTTGGTTCAAGTAAAAAGTGGAAAGACATCATTCATCACATTATCAATATATTGGTAAAGGATAAAAAAAAACAACGAAATGAGTTTTAATTTGAGAGTACACTGAAAAAAAAAGTGATCAATAACGAAACTTTCCTGTAAGGTAAATTTGATCTTAAATATTGAATATATATCACTTTTCACTTCTCGCTCAAAATTTTAATGAAACTGGTTATTCACATCCAATAGAAATTTGATTTTGCTCTTTGTAGATTATAATTTTGAGTGAAAGGATACTAGCTGGGACATAAATTCTCTGGTAAATTTTTATCAAAGAAACATCTTGTATAGTTCAAGAAGTTGATTATATTATCATGGTTAGCCTTATAAGTATACTATGATATTGTGGTTTAACCTTTTTTATCCATGATTGCGTTATGTGCATATTTGGTGAAGTGGAGCTATTTTGGTATAGGGGCATACATTTTTTTTTCTGCGCCAAATACGTATACCCACTTATAAGTTATTATAAGTGCAAAAGAAGGAAGCAAATTAAAGCATAGATTTTGGCATTTGTAATGTGAAAATTAAGGGAAGACAGTCAACCAACACATGGATAATTTGCCAATGAATTTTAGCCAATATGAAACTCATTAACGATTTGCATGAATTCATATAATGATTGGTACAAGTTCTAAATTAGTTGGCATTGTTAGGTGACAAGACAAATTATTGATCTTCTTTTATTTAAATTATTCACGAATAAGAATTGGCTTAAGAGGTAAGAAACTTGATGTCTTAAGGGAGGTATCGAATTCGAGCCTCACCGAATGTAAAAAATTATTATTGAGAGACTCATCCACCATAAGCTAGTTGTGCCACACGGATCGAATACGAATGTAGTCGGAGCTAAGCTCTGGTAAATCAAATGAGCATACTAAATAAAATTTAACCTCTATTCATAAACTTGTTAATTAGAATCTTTTTAAACAAGTCAACGTCAATGATATGCACACCAGCACATGTATATATGTGTTTGAGCGTATGAACATTGATATCAATTAGTCATTATCTAATTTGAGCATTGAATTACAATTTTTAATAGACTTATTCATATTCTTATATCAATTAGTCATACACTCATACAATCATACACTCATAGAATCCTGGGATCGATTCTCATCCCCGCCCTTATAGCTCCCTAGCACCAAAAAAAAAAATAAAAAATTAATCATACTAATAGATTTAAATACTTTGTTGAGGTCATAAGTGGTTGGGAATATGACGTAGTTTTGTAAAATTATACAATGCATATTCTAATGACTTTTTAATGTGCCTATATGCTGATTGCTGAAGAAGACGAAAGGGAGTTAGGGAATTGGGGTTGCCATTTTTTTTTTCCTTGATTTGTCACAAATTAAGGTGTAAATATAAATATAGTGTGATATATATATATATGTTCATTATATTATTGGATATAATTTTTTGTTCGGAGTATAATTTTTTTTTTTTTAATCACAAACAAAATGGCATAATTATGTTGTCTAGTACTCCATAACTCTAAGCTTTTAACTTTAATCTCTATCATTTGTTTTAGTTTATTGGTTACATTTCCTATTACGCCGATTCGTTTTGTTGAATACGTTAAATTTTCATTTTTTAATTTCACAAATAAACAAAGAATGCACTTTATACTTTTTAATTCTAAAAGGAAAGGGAAAAATAAAAAGCAAAATTACAATACAAATTTCAAGCACAATCAATTGCTACTTTATTTTACAATATAGTACTCTTTTTTTTTTGTTACTTGCTATATTTACTTTTTCACATCTCCCAAGACACAACTTATAAAATTTAAATTTCGAGTTTGGTATAGTAAAAATTTATGAAAATTATATTTTGGGAAAATAGACATTGAGACAAATAAAATAAGATCACATATAACTTATGTAGCATGAGTACTTCTAATGGGTAGTCATCCCCGAACCCGATTTGTCCCCGTTTTGGGGACGAACCCGATTCTTCATATTATAATTTACCGTATCCATTAACAATATTTTTCAGAGTAGCCGTTTTCTATCCCCGTATCCGTATTCGTTTTCGACCCTGCTCCCGACTCCGTGCAACCTAGCATATAACTATATTTTTTGTTACACAATAATCAACAAAGTAAATTAAAGTTGCACTATAAATAGTATCAAAAACTCTAATATAACAACTAAAAAAACAAAATTTAAGTGCAAATCAAACATAACCAATAAAAGAAACAAATAGACTATATAGTAAATTAGTAAATAGTAATAACACGGAGTACTATAAAATTATAATATAATGCAATTAGTCATGACTTTTTAGCTTCGGGTTATCTATTCTAATCAATAAACAAAGAAATCAGAAACTATGTTTGACAAATCAGTTAGCTTTCACACTACACTTATCTATCTTTTTCTATTTAGCTTTCAGAGCAAAGAACTTCCACAACACAATTCACAACATTCATGCAAACATATACTCCGTTATAGTGCAATACAACACAATTCACAACATTCATAAGCTTCACTTTCTCTTCCTTTTTGCTACAATACAACACTTCATCTCTCTCTTACATTCTCTTTCGTTCACTTGCAATTTTAGTAATATACTCCGTCTCATTCTCACTCTCACTCCCACCCTCACTTACATCACTAAATCAGTCGGTAATGTTGGATTCGACAGTCGAATTTGTATCTGAAGCTACTTCAAATTTTCATTTGATCTTCTGTTTCTGCAACATAATCATAGTTTTACTTCTTATTGATCGCTACAAAAGCGATTTGAACTGTACACGAAACAGCAGTGACTTTCTTCAAATTGTGGTAACAAATGGTTACGACAACTATACCACATTGGTTGAGAATGATCATGTTACAGAAGGATCATTCTCGGAATCAGCAAAACCAGATCAAAATAACAAAGTCGGAACTGAAGCAGAAGACAATACAGAAGAAGAAGAAGAAGATGATGACGACCGTACAAATGAAGAAGATGAAGTTACAGAAGGAGATGATGGTGAATACAATGATGAAGCAGAATACGATGATGTTGAGCTGAAGAGACGTGTGGAGGAATTTATTAACAAAACTCGCAGAGAATGGCAGGCAGAGAGACTGAGATTGAGTAGCAGAGCTCTCTGCTGAGTTTGACACAGATTTCTTACTGTATATCTAGTACATACAGTAACAGCGTAACTATGTAAAAACAAGCTTATATCAAAGGATTGTTAGTTAATTAAGACAATTATCGTTATTAGCAAGTGCCAAATTAAATCAGGCAGAAAGATTTTGATAACAAGCAATAAAAATGTACTACTATTTCAAGAATTTAGGTAGTTAGTTGTAAAATTACTAGGAAGTTCAGTATGACACTGTCAGTAAGTATCAATAAATAGCGATTGAACAATTTGAAATGAATGTGATCAGCATACTTGTTGTATTAATCATATTGAAATGAAGCCATAGAACAAGGCATCGACGAGAGATTAGATTCCTAGCTTCAAGCAGTTTGACAGCTAGAAAACTAATTGAAAAGGGTAAACAAGGCAAAAGGCGCAAATGTGACTTCCAATCCAAATCTTAGCATAATTTCAATTGCACAGAAGATGGACAGAAGAATGAGGAATACATGTCATACAAGACAATACATGTGTGTTCTGTAGTTTCTAAGAAAACCCAGGAATTAAGATTAAAACACCCAAACAATTAACAGCACCATCAGCTGTACTAACTAAACTAGAATTTCTGACTAGTCCTATTAAAACGAGTACATCCTGTGTTAAAAAGCCAAAACTAAAGGGACTAAAAAACCTAACTGTAACGATACATTATGACATACCAGTCTCAGCTAGTGAGAAGAACAAAGCCTAGGTATCTGTGGACCAACTAAAAATTGAAAAATACAAATACAGATGTGAGGAAAAGCTAAGGTCAGGTATCAGCCAGAAATCTCAAAATTTAAGGGGCTATCGTCATCGTCAAAGTCATCAGAATCCCCATCAGGGGATGATATGTTATTGTCAGCTTCAAGGTCCATGGGGTCATGTTGGGTGGAATTCATTGAAGGCAAGTTGTCGGTATGGAACGAAGGAGGCGCGGTTGTGAAGTTTACCTTCTGTTGTCCTCCATAACCTCCTTCCTGGTTTTGGTTGACGACAGCTGGCATAACATTGTTTGCAGATTCGACCCTTTGCTTCTTGGGCTTGTGCTCCTGATGGTGACCCGGCAAGAAACTCCCCAGTACCACCTGATAGCAAGACAATCAGCATAAGCCACACCAGCACACTAATAATTTTAAATGGTTTGTTGTACACCATAGGAAGTTCGATATGTGATTGAATGGTTTGCTGGTTGAATGAAACAGAGTTTAGCAAACCATATGTTGCACAAAAGGAGATAGAAACGTAGATTTGGAGGGGAAATACAATTTTTGGCGATTAGGAAACATAAGAAAACAAAATTTTAAGCAATTAAAATTTTTTGCTTAAAATATATAGAACTGTTTCATTCTTCAGTAAAAGACAAAACTGTTGTAAGGAGGATATTATGTTTAATTTGGTTAATTAAGCAAATTTTGTGAGTCTCAAAATCTTCAAGGAAAAGTTGGTGGCCTTTTGGTGAAAAAACAAAGAGTTTATTGAATTTTTAAGTTTCCAAGTTTCAGAAAGTCAGAACCAGAAGATGTTTCCTTCACAAGAGGTCAAGAGTTTCCGCGCATCAGAATTTATGGAATTATCCAATAGAAATGCGGAAGGGTAAATGAACAACTGTAATTTTACCTGCACAGGACTAGCAGCAACAAGTAGACCAGCAAGGCCTCCTCCTAAGACACGGCCATCAGGACCTGCAAGCGAGACACTCATACCTCCAGATCTGCTCTTCACTATCCCATTGTCAGTAGGCATAAATGACCCAGACAGCGAAAGTATCTCAAATCGGCCCTGCAGAATTAAAAGCACTGAATAAACAACATATATATTCAATCCTGCAAAATCAATAGTGCACAGCAGTAAAACTGCCGACAATTCAGACACTTCATTTGCAAGTAAGAAGGCAGCATACTTCATATGTTAAAGTGCCACCAGAAGAGTTAGGCTGACGAAGTGTGACATTTGAAATTGAACCGCTCGCAGAAAGAACACATATAGCACGGGACTCCTGCTGGGAAAACGACAGAACCTTCATCGCAACATCCTGAGGGCAGGAGAAGGGGGGAAGTCAGTAGAGGAACTATCACTCAAAGAAATTATAATAGACCACTTATTTATAGTTCAAAAAACAGTAGACAATAAGAAGATTTTTGACATAAACATCCAGCTTAGATGTTAATTTTATCACCATCCACATGCACGCTAAAAAATACGAAAAACATATTATAAGATAAAAAGGTGCCAAGCTACCAAGATGTGACGAGGTGACCAAGTAACTATGTTCAAAGATTACAAAAGCTTAAAAAATCGAAAACAAGCAAAGTCTGAAAACCTGTAAAAGACAAGCAGTGAAATTATAGCATGAGGTTCTACTGTTTCAGTCACTTTATCTTCCAAGGGGAAATAAAACCCTATTGATCACAAAATTCTATGCAAATATCTTGCAGTCAATTCAACCACTCTATTACATTTGCAATTATTCAATCAAGAAAAGATAATGCTTCTGTTTGAGGAAGACTGTAAAAGAATAGAACAACCAGTCCAAAACACTTCAAGACAGACAATTGCACTTCAGCAGAATAAATATAGAACATGTCATATTGTAACCACATAAAAAATGATAGAACATATGTGCTCAGAAGTCAAATTCAGCAGAACCAGCAAGCTAAAACCACCAAACTGAGCTGCAGAACCAGCAGTTAAATTCAGCAATTTGATTTAACATAATAAATCATACCTCCCCAGCGTTTACAGTGATCACATGGGGCGTGAAGTTTCCACCGACAAAATATGCAAGTCGATCACCTGACGAACTTCATATATTAGTATTCATACCAATTATCAAGTTCTTTACTTTTTTCCATTAGACTATGAATATATGATTACTTGATAAGAACCAGACAGAGGCAAAACAAACAACACATGTTAAAAGAAAGACACATGTAGATTAACAATATACATTGCGGTAAAAAGGAGATAGCATCTGCCAGTACAACACATTTGTTAGTAGAATAACCAGTTGGGGTTTTCTTTTCATACCAAATGTCTACAATTCTAGCATAGTTAGGATACTATCGACACTCATTATCAAAAATTCAATATACAAAAATAATCACCATAGGGAAAAGATAGAAGATGATCTGTCTGCAGAAATTAAATATTGTTGCAACTTGCGAATCAGATCTGTGATGCAGTATTCATACAATATATGTGCAATGAGTAAATAAGGCCTTCCATATAGTAGGTATTGACAAGTATTACGATGCTCTTTACAAAAAAGAAGAGGAGGAAATGTAGGGGTCGGAATCAAGTCTGGTTAGATAAAAATCAAGTTTATCACACAGGATGGGCTCTTTAGTGTATTCAAAATTTCCAATTGCAACCAGAGTGAATATTTTTCATTAAACAACAACAACAAAGCCTAAGTCTCAAAATAATTTGGGGTTGGCTAGACATGAATCAATCAAAGGAATTGCAAACGTCATCTAAATAAGTATTTATATTGGAGAAGCAATTCAGCAGCAAGTTCACAAGTCTTATAAAATTTTGACTTATGAGTACAACTGCCAGCTTTTAGAGTCCCCAAAATCATATAAATGGCAGGATCCATAAAATAATAAACGATGCAAATCTATAAATTAGCCAAAACCACTTTTCTCCAATATATAACTCTATCCTTTGAACAGAAATTTGTAAAACAAAAAAAAAATCATTGAAAGGCTGCAAAATACTAATCGATAACAATAGAGCAGGTAAAACATGAATTTGTCTCTGCAAGTCTACAACTCATGTATACAACTGATATTCGACCTAAAGCCTAGATTAATTGCAATTGCAAAATGATAAAACCTCATACCTTTAGAAAACACCGGATTCACTACTTCTCCCAAATCAGAATTAGCCATTGAAGCAACGCCAAAATTTTTTCTTTGTCAAATAATTGATCATCCAAAAAGGTTTGATCTTCGAATTTATAGATGTGAAGGTTGACATTTGACGTAGTTTCCTTAAAGGTTTATAAGCTAGTAAAAATCATCCTAAATGGAATGTGCTAAAATGTGCAACAAATAATGCACCCTAGTGAAACTTAACGGAAGTTATGTCACGCACTTTTGTTAAGAACATCTATGATTCACCAGTCCCACCAACCCCCCCCCCCCCCCCCCCCCCCCCCCCAACAAAACTCTTATACAACCCCCCCCCNTTCATATTCATTCATACGAGCTAGGATCAAGATGAGATAATTGTGATTCATTCCAACTAATTTCTTGGTCCAGTTGTTTCTCCCCCCCCCACACACACACACTAAAGGATTTCTAAGACTTCACACCCCAGCATTGGTCCTCGGATGACTTTGCAATGAACTCTAAGTTGATCCTAATTCAAAATCTTAACATGTTTCTAAATACTGAAAGTAACACATCCTACTGATACACGTTAAAATTAACGGACTATAGGTTGCTTGATCTTCTAATTGATTCATACATGATAGACACACAACGTCAGCAATCAATCAGCTCGAACATATCATTATCCTAAAAATATACAGCCATATTCCAGAACACGCTTCTTATCTAATCAAATCAACATATTCCAAAAATATGTAATTACTTATCACAAAGTACTACTTGAAAATGCTATAGACACCTCAATATCTCGCACTGTTATGTGAAACCATATGATCCTAAACATAAATATTAGCCCTTTGTATCCATATATAGGCACAACCAAATAAAGATTCACCAATCCTCTTCAATCTCCCTAATCGAACACTTTACACCGCACTTGCATTTCTTGAAGAATAACAAGTACATAAAAGTGGAAAGCCCGGCTATATTAAGCATACGATACAATACAACATTGCAATGGTCCTTTGAGGGGGGTGGGGGCAAAGCAAGCAAGTGATTTCCTATTTCAAGCATCCCTCATTTCACTACACATTAACTGAAATACTGAAAAAGAAAAACCAAACAAATTGCAGTACAAATACATAGCAGTAAAAAGAAAACACTAGAACTGAAATAATTAACAGGTTGCAAAAATTAATACCTAAACTCTCAAACCCCACTTTCTGTGCCTTCTTTATTGTTTGGAAAGGCCTTGCCCTAGGTTGCTTCCAACCTGAAAAGTCCCCAGAAAGAGGAATTGAAGCCGAAATCGGCATCGGCGACAATGCAGCCGCAGCACCACCACCCTCACCACCATACTTCCTAGGCCTACCTCTCCTCTTCCTACTATCAGAAGAAGTGGGCCCACCTGCCATACTAACTGGTGCAGCAGCAGCTGCTGCCATAGTTGGAGCTCCTGGTTGGCTAATAGGGTTATCAGCCCTAGCTGCCACACAGAAACCCTGACTCACTTCATCACTTTTAACTGTTATTCCAGAACTTATTTCCTCTTTACTAGCCTCCATGCATTAAAGTTTGAACCTTTCCAATTGAAATAACAGCAAAACCCCTAAAACCCTAAGATTGCAGTATACCCCAGATAAATTAAAATTAAATTACTAAACTATCTTAAATTTAAAAAACACAAGATGAAGAACATGTGTTGAGCTGAAAAGCAGCATTTACAAAATACAGGAAAAAAAAAATTAATTATCAAAAATCAGTAACTGGTAAATTAGTAAAATTAAATCCAGAATTGTTTACTGATCCAAAAGTAGTCAACAAACAAGAAACAACCCAGAACTTCAATTCAAATGACTGTTATAAAGTTTAAATCTTTTTTTCTTAAACTTTCTTCATACATCAACAAATTATCAGAAATAAATCAAAAACATGAAGATCTTTCCTTTAAAATCTAAAAATCACCAAAATTAGAAAAAGAAAATTTTTTAAAAATGAAATTAAGATTTTTTTTTCAAAATAATCACAAAATTAGTAAATTATTAGCTTAACTTAGGAGGAAAAAAAAATTAAAATTTCAACATACCGCAGAAACCTATTTTTGAAAGTGTCTGAAAAACCAGCAACTAGTAATTTTCTGGAAACTGGGTTTGCAGAAAAAGAGAAGAAAAGGGAAGCAAAAAAAATAAAAATTAATTTCGTCAAATTGAAAAAATAAAATATTAACAAAAATACAGAAGATAATAAAAAAATTTGAAACATTAATTAAATATTAGACCCATCTAAATTACAAAATACGAAGATTAAATTATGGTTAAGAAAATGGTTCAAGTCCGTCTAGGGAATTTAATAAAGCAGGTATTGAGTATACAAAAAAGTAAAATTAATTTCAATTATAAAAAAGAAAAAAATTAGGAAAAATATTAAAATTTTTCTTTTTATGTTTTTTCATCTTTAAATTAAAAAAAATAAAAACAATAATAATAAAAGTTTGGAAATAAATAAATTAAAGGCTGTAAAGGTAAGGTAGGAGAGCATGCCAATTTTCCAAACTACTACTACTAGTCTTTCTTTTGTTGCTTTGTCTAAAAAAACTTAAAAATTTAAAGATGATGATAAAACTATTATTAATTTACCCTTGTAATTAGTGGTAATTTACAATTAGTTGCCACTCTGAAAAAAAAACATTACTATCCAAAAATGAATTTTTTTGAATCTTCAACATCAATCTTTTCTTTGCGGCTACTGGCTAGGGCATTCTTGTACAGTTGTACTGTATCTTTGGACTTGTTTTTAAGGATCTTCTTTGATCACCCCACCAAAAGCAAACTAAAAAACAAAAAAAAAAAAAAAAAAAAAAAAGTTTAAGCATATATTTTTAACACGAAATATTATGCGAAAAGTTGAGCAATCATACACAACTTTTACAATATCCAGCAATAAGCATTGCAGAAATGTCAAAGGTGAACTTGGTGTAAGATAAGATGACTCTTTTAGAGGACGAATGAAAAGGGGGACAAAGAAG
>PYUH01000016.1:820199-834113 GCA_016808085.1 Suaeda aralocaspica
AAAAAAAAAAAAAAAAAAAAAGAGTTTAAGCATATATCTTCTTTGTCCCCCTTTTCATTCGTCCTCCTAAAAGATGTCATCTTATCTTACACCAAGTTCACCTTTGACATTTCTGCAATGCTTATTGCTGGATATTGTAAAAGTTGTTGTATGATTGCTCAACTTTTCGCATAATATTTCGTGTTAGAGTCTTAGTTGAATTGATAGTGCGACACCAATTTACATGAGAAATTTTAGTTAACGGGTCAATTGACTACAGATATATGTAGGTTTAAAAATATATGACTATAACTAATTCAATACTTCATAACCGGAGAAAGTATAGATAAAAATTCATTTACAACGAGTAATATATAAAAACGTGCAACAAAAGTGAAAAATGTTTGTCAAAACATTGTTAAGCATAACTCATATTTGAACTATGGCAATCTATCCAAATATAAATTTCTTGTTAAAAAAATTAGCAAAAACAATAAAAGACTCATATATATATCAACACTTACTAGGTGGAGTAGTAACAATCCTCCCTTCATTTATGCTTTATATCTTTGTAGGAGAGACAATTAAATTCAATATAGATGATGATTATGTCCAAACTAATTACATATATGTATTCACATAAATCATGGTAATGACTAATGAAGTACTAACAGATTTCTTATTAACTCAATCAATAATATCTGCTCAAATAATTTGTTTTATACGCCTTTTAAAGGAGCGTCATAATCATTACTTAGGAAACCACTAATTTCTTTCATTTTGCTCTTTCTTTGACATCATTTTTTTAGAGTAAAGTGTACGCCAAACAAAGTAGAAGAAGAAAATTTCCAACAAAGTAAAACAAGGTCATGTGATGAGCACCTACCAAATTCAATTGGGTGAAGTTTCCAATTAGCACACCAAAACATAATTTACTGCAGTAAAAAATTTTAAAAAATTAAGATTTATTTTATTTTTATTTTTACAAGTCTTTTACAAAGTCAAAGTATCAAGAGATTCAAGAATTATGAATAAACTAAAGAATTGTGAGTATCTTACAGACTTTACAGCTGACAGACTTGAGCACCAAAACATGCAGCATAACTGCATAAGGCATAACTATATACTGTACAAGTATGTGAATTGTGCAAGATGAAGAAGCCAAAAGATATATTTTGACTTAAACGTATAATCTCTCTGCCTTTTGGTTACGCTGTCCATAATTTGAACTAGTAACGTGACAATTAGATTCGGACCAAGGTCTCACACTAATATAGTCGAATTTAAATGTGAGCTAGGCAGGAAAAAGCCAGCTCGTATTTCCTCGAATGAGTATTCAGTGTCATCATCAGTTACTTGACTTCCTTCCTCTAAACGATCACCATCACGAAGATCAGGTTGCTGAAAAGAAGCAGAAGTCATTGATGTGTGCATTGGTGCTGAAGGTGTTGAAGGTGCAGGAATGTGCATTTGTTCAAGAGTGCAGTTTTCTTCACCTGTAACAGGATCAATCATTGTTGAGGATGTACTTAGAATTTGTTGTGATGTGTCATTTTTAGAGACTGTTTGCTGCTGCTTGATGTTGTCTGTGAAATTCTCATCATCATACACATCTTTGTAAGCTCTTGGTGATGCCGTGTCAGAAATGGGTGAAAAAGGTCTTCGAACTAAAGCTGTTTCTGTTTCAAGGCCATTGAATGAGAAGTTCTTGTCCAACCCCCTTCTCACTAAAAAAAATGAAGCAAACCGAAATCATACGAAGTAACTAGATCAGCAGGAATTTAATACTGTAACCCCCCTAAAAAAAAAAGAACCAAGATCAATGTGTAACTCCCAGTGAAATATTTCCTAGTAGAGAGTCCCTGTATCTTTTTTCCGTTAACACTCCTCTTAAATTAAGTAATCTGCATAAACTGCAAAACAATCACCGCATGTTTGCCTCAGGAAAATGAAAGTGTCCTAAGAGTTTACCAGTTAGTTGTGGTAATCCTATGTTATCATCTTTTCTGGCAGCACGGGAGTTTGGTGTTGCTCGACTAGACTGAGATGAGTCAGGCCTAGGTGTTAGGGGCCTATTTTTTCCAACAGAAACACTTCTATTGTTTCCTCCTCCCGTAAATCTAGAAGTTTTCTTGGTAGACTTCATCGGGCTTCCTTTAGACCCAAAACGTGCCTCTTGTTCCGCTACTAATTGCCCTTGAAGTTTCTTCTGTTCCTACAAGATAAAATATTGCGTAATTTATAATCATTATTTTAACTATGAAGCACACCAACCAAAAGCTACTAGAAGAAAGAGGGCTGAAATTAGAAAGAATAGGATCAAAGCTCTTCATACCCGTTGTCGTTTCTTGTTTTGTTCCTTCTCCTGTAGTAATATGATGTACTCATCGAGCATGGAAAGAAGACGAATCTAAGTGATACATCCAGATAAATTCATGATCAGAAGAATATAAAAACTAAATTACAATTGATAGATACATAAAAGTGTATGACTACTCTACAAAAGGTATATACTTACGCCATCATACAGAAACTCTACACCTCTTTCCTCCTCCCAATTTTCAATTTTTGCAACCAGAGCCTCCACCATCCCTGCATGAAAAGAATCAAACTCGTAAACATTGCAAGACTATCTAACTCAGAAGGACATGGAAAACGATGACTTCAATGAAGGAGAGTGGGTATAAACTGAAACCAGTACTAAATTAAATACTCACAACAAGCCACTTTGTTCATCTTAGGAAATAACACAAGGTGGTGAATTGGTGATGTATACCTGGAAGCTTATTCACTATAGTTCGAGCTTTCTCTGCACGTTTGAGAATGAGATGAGAACCTCTACCTGCATTGTACCGGTTATCATCCTACGGAAACAGTGCAGCATCAGTCAACAAAATACCAAGATCTATCAGAAGAGAAAGAAGCAAATTATGAATAACAAAGACCTACCATATTATACTGTTCCAACCATTCCTCCTCCTCACGGGCAGATATCCACTTCTCAACCTTTTCCAGAATTTCTTTGCGGCTAAATGCTTCTTCTTTGACCTTACCAATTTCTACTTCAATCTGTTCAAGAACGGTAGCAGGGTCCAATGATCCTATATTATATAGAAATGAGAACAGGGTATAAACAAACCAGCACAATATAGCATATGAACTCTAAAATGCAGAAAACAAGATACCTGAATCTATTGCCTCAATGAGGTATTCTGTTTCACCATCTACTTCAGGAATCAAGTGTGTCTTCCAACAAATTTCCTCCAGCTCTGCTCTCTTCTTCAGGACAAGCTCCTTCATCTTACTTGATTTCAACTCTTCCAACCTGGAAACTTCTGCTTCAACCTGCACAAGTAATTACATTCACTGGAGGTTTGGAGAAGAGATAAAAACAACTCTTAGCAAAAAAATAATTACATAAAACTCACATGTTTAATAAAATCCGCTGAAAGCATGTTTGGTCCAGTTATTTCATCCTCTGATGCAGCAATATTACATGTGACATTTTGAAATGCCTGTTGCTCCTCAACTGGTGTATCCATTAAATTCCAAAACTCCAATAACATAGTAGCAAGATCTTGAAGCTGCAAAAGTTTAGTTTTAAAAGGCACAAAGATAAGCTGACAAGAATTATCTATTACATTGAACTATAGAAGAAATCTAAAAGACAGTTTCTGTACCCTCTGCCTCCTTTGAAGCTTAAGCTCCCTCAATCTCTTTATCTCATACTTCAGTTGTTGAAGTGTAAGAGTACTTATACTATGGTTTTCTTCGGAGTGTGCTAAACTAGGATGCAATCCCCTTACAGTTTCCATGAAGTCCAATCCAAGGACTGAGCACAACGAGTTCAAAACACTAAGGTCCTCTGAGACTTGTTTCAGACGATCACTCTGTGATAACATATTATGAAGGATTTCAGACAATAAAAATTTAACATAAACAGCCCTAATAATAGAAGAAGAGAAAGAGGCATAGTCAATAAGAATGTTATGCACCTTCTCCGTTTGCAAGGACTGCAGTTGTTTTTGCAGTTCCTCAAGCCTTCTTAAAGTTAGGTTATTTTCATCCACAACTGCCTCTGAACTATGATATTTCTCAGACTCACCAAGTTCAGTGGATATCTTCTGAATCTGTCCAATGACCTCAAGAAATTGATTCTTCCTGTCTTCTTTTCTTTTCCGCATCTCTTCTAGTTGAGAAAGAATGGAATTGAGTTCCTCCTTTAAGCTTTCTGCCTTTTGATCAGTCTGGATTATACATATAGTTCAATTGACTTAATCCTTGTTACTTGGCATGTGCAGATGTTAATATCTAATAGAAATTTTTTTTTCCTTGAATGGTTAGAAATATATCAAATGATCTAAAAATAGCGAAGATGTAAATCTGAATACATCTTCATCCAGATTTTCAACAAGAAAAGATTCACCATAAGTCCATTCGAGAACAACCATGACATCTTAGAAGCCAATTGTTTTTGAGAACAGCAAGTGGTAAGAGTCAACAACAACAACAAAGCAAGTGGTAAGAGTATTATTGAAATTATTGAATTGTGAAGTGTATAAGTTAATTTGAAATTATCGGAATAATATAAAATTCTGCTCAATTTGAAATCCAGATCAAACATTATATATAAGAGCAAGGGGAAAATCATATGAAGGTTACACGATCGAATCACCTTTATCTTTTGATGGACGACCAATATCAATTCTAACCTGTCTAAGATGCCACGGACGTTCACCCATTGCAGAGAAAATAACTGCAAGTTCAGCCTCAGAATCAGCAATAGCCTGTCGCAGCTGAGCTCTTGAGCAGTTTGCCACTTCAACTTTCCTCCTGTATACCTCTAAGCATTCTTGTTCAAGCTCAAGTAACATCTTATTCCTTGCTGCTTCAGACTCGCCCACCTCATCCCATATAATCTGGAAAAAAAGAACTTAGGAACAAAGTTGATCACCATAAACATAGAAATATAGAAATATACAAGCAGCAGTTATCCTGGAATTAATTTACCTCTAATTCGTATAAAAGAGGTCCAAAAGTGGTTTCCATTTGTAAAACTGAATCATTCTCAATGCCGCCCATACTAATGATATCTCTCTAACCACAAAAGGCATTAACCTGAGGTGGATAAGTTACATAATCAGCAAAAACAAAAGGAACAGATATTCAAGGGATTGTGTTTCAGAAATTGAACCAAAACTTAATTCTAACACTGGGTATTCAGGTGCACGGGTGGTTGAAAAGTGCAGAAGCACTCGTGCACACACTAAAGCCATGTGTCGCATGCATTCAACCATCCATTACATGCCACAAATGTTCAGTTGATTGTATTGCAATGAAAACCAATAGCAAATATGAAAATATCAGACTCCTACAAGAAAATCAGCTTAACAAGATTTATTAATAGGACTCACTTTTCCAAATAAAATTTAGATATCTCTAAGCTTTGTTATTAGAAGGAGCTCCGAAATTGACTCAACAAGGCAAGAGGCCACCCGGCTACCCCCTCCGACGAAAAGGCAACAAATAAACAAATTAATAACTTGTTGAAGCCTTGAAGGCATATCACATTATCAGATAAACAACAGATTATAATCAAGGCACTTATGAGCTATGACATGATCTAAGCTAATAACTGATTAACTTAGAACAAATCAACATAAAACAATTTCAAAGAAGTTAATCATCGATAGTAAACGCCTCGATTACCTGCATTGTTCAATCTTCTACAGCCTAAATTATAATTCAACCTCAGCAATGATCTATCAGCGCGTAGCTGGAAATCATATACTGCCTACATATGTATATGCAAATATGCAGGCATTGTTAACTTTATAAATTATGTTATCATTCTTAATCAACATTTAAACAATGATAAACAAAATCTAAATTGAAAGCTAACAAACGGTTTCATTAACCGCAATTAAAAAAAAAAATTACAAAAATAATACGAGTACAACAACTTCATATCAACGAATATGACGAACGAATGAACAATAATAATAATGAAAGAGGAAAGTAGTTAATGCACCGTTAATTGGAATCGAATCTCCATGACATAAGCATACGAATTCGATATAGCAAAAGCCGAATTCGAAAGAAATTCTAGAAAACCCTAGATTATGGCAAACAGCAGGGAAAATTAGGGTTTCAGAGCCTCTAATTTAGCTCGATCGAACAAATTTACAGTCGACATCAAATTCGGAAGAAGAACAAGCTAAAAATAGAGATTTGGGGCAAAAAAAAATAAATAAATAACAGACAGAAATTAAATTGGGTAAAAAAATTGCAAATTGAAGAAACAAAATTGTGACAAATGTGGGCGAAATTCGAAGAGAATGAAGAAGTAAAAGATGATGATGATGATGATGATGTGGTTAATACAAGGTTTGGAAAATAGAGACAGAAGTTGCAGAAACTCGACCGTTATAGTGGCGGGAAAACCGCACTAGAGCTGGATAATTTAATTAAAAAAAGAAGTTAGTTGAGGTCTCTATTAAAATGTGATATGACACGGAATGACGGAATACTGCTAGAATAGACAGTTTTATACAAAATAATAATTTTACTATAAAAAAATTGTGATACATGTCTATAAATTTTCGTGCAACGAGTGGGTGATTGAATACATATTTGTTTCATATTATGTATAACAGCTAATATTTTTTGTAAGATATAAAAAATTCAATTGTTGCTTACTGGTAGATAATAATATGGAACGATTCTAACAAAATAATATAAACTATTAAAAAAAAAATGACATAGCACGTTAGCATTCAGATGAAACTTGCAGATAATGCATCCAGTATCCGAGGCTCAAGTTCTGCTATTGTTACAGGGACCTGCCATTAACTTAGCAACTTCGGTGTCATTAGCAGGATAGCATACCTTAGGTAATTTAACCAAATTGTCTGATGCAGACTTGAAATGGATCTTGAAATTGTGAGCGGGGATCGGAGATAAAAGAGAAATAATTTCATCAGTACAGGGTGTTGTGAATTTAGGCACATAAACATGAACACCTCGATAAGAGTTATGAGTATGCCCATCAGGTAAATCATGATGATATAATTGCTGTGAATTAGGGCATAAAGAATCGATTTCTAGTCTTCTTTTTAGCAACTGAAGATCCAAAATAATCACAACTTTGGCTAAATTTACTACGTATAATAAGTTGCCTCTAAAATAAAACGAAATCAATTTACATCGGTCTCCCAAGAGATTAATGTAAAATTGTAACAAATGAAATTTTTAAATAAAGAATGTATGAACTAAAAGCCAGAATTTTGCCTACCCTCAAACTCTCGTCTGATGAGCTCGAGCATAAGCTCATTCCATGTATCAACGGGACCAGGCATACACCAATGCAAGCAATCTTGCGGAGGTGGATGCCCATTCGGACCCCTTTTTGTGAGCTTGTTTGGGTCAAGGCTTCGAAATGGACCCGGATGACCATCATGACGGTACTTAAAAGCTTCAGTAATATCCATCAACTTCAATTTTGATTGGTTTGTCTTCTTTTTAACAGCATGATAGAAGCCTGTGGCTTGTTTGTCGTGCATGAAATTCGTGTAGTCGTGTTCAATCACTTGACCAGGAGATAAAGGACTTGTTTTTCCTGTGCATGATCCACCGGTGTTCCATGCCCCGTTTTCATAATGATCAGGTGAATAAGACGTAAGAATTGTTAATCCTGTGTAGTTGGGATGAGTACCCAAAGCAGTCAAGGTAGTCTCAGTAGAAATTCCAAAAGCCTCGGCGTTAGTTATTTTCATATGTTGAGTTTCTGGTGAACTCCATAACTGTGTTCCAACAATCTCATTGTTCAACAAATAGACTGAGCGTTTAGGAAACCAGTGACCGTTAGAAAAGACAACCATATCAGATTTTGGTGCGATATCCATGAAGATTTCATCAGGAACATCAAGTTGTATCTTGGTAATTCCTTCTGGAACATAGCTGAAAGTTTCTGTAGTGTGATTTGCTAGCCATGCAGACCAAAAACGGATTATTGTTACAGCAGTTGAATTGAAATACCAGCGTTGCATATGGCGGTTCCCTCGACTTTTTGGGACTTCTGCCTGACAACCATCAAAATAAATAGGAGTAAATAATCATTGAAAAAGGGGACATATTAACCAAGGCAATTTGTAGTTGATACTTAATGATATGCATCTAAACCTTGTGAAACTAATCAGAATTTGAGCACCTTATAAACTGAATTAATTAGCCAAACTCAAACGAACTGGCCACGATACTAAGAACTTAAGAAGTAATATTGGTCCAACCCCAAAAGACCAAACAAAACCCGAATAATATCTGAAATTTGAGGTGACCTGATTTTGATATGAATTGAGTTGTCCTAGTTAGAAATTTTATGTGTTATTCATAATCAATTAATTTTTTATAACCTCACATATCTGACTTGGCTCAATTGAACCGAATGAGTAAATGGCTCACCTCTCGAAACAACCACATCAGATATGGTCCAAAACTCCAAATGGCCCTTTTGTCACCCGCTTCTACTGGATGCAACAGATTTTCGGATAATATATTTTTTGGCAGACCTGAATATGAACTGAACCAAGTGATCTACCACATGGATACAGTACAAAAGGCAAGTCAAAAAGACCCATTTGCCACCTCTACATGTACCGTAACCTGACTTATAGCCACAGGCCCACAACTTACCGCATGACTAGAGCAGAAAACAAGCAACCTTCAAAAATGAGAGACAGAAAATTAAATCAATTATCTGAATCTTGGACATACCTGCCACAATAAGCACATGAGTGACTCCATCTGGTTGCGAGCAACAGAATCGCCAACAAAAGTAATAGTCTTTCCTCTCATCAACTCCAAAAATTTGGTGGCGTTGAATCTAGGGAGTTCACACTGAAACGGTTTCCATCTCCAATTCTCGTACTCCTTGTCAGGCCTCCCATTTCCTTGACAGTTCTGAGGTTGACTCAGGATTGGGCATGTGTTGTTTGTGTACAAAGGCCCCTCAGAATCATAGTACCACTTCCCATGATACAGATCACAGTCTGAAATTTTAATGGTAGTACTACTGAATTTAAATTCCTACTAAACAAGAATTGATTTTAGACCCATCTTGACATCATCATAGTATTATCATACAACTTGCATTTGGAAACATCGATGAACAGGAAAGGTATAAGACAGGTTTGACTTTTCCGTAGAATGTAAGAAGTTCATCTTATCAATGAAAGAATTGTGATTTGAATCAATCGTGAATGAAACACAGCAATCATATACAGAAATATACACAAAAAAACTAACCTGAATCATCAGAACTTTCAGTGCTTGCATTCTGATTGTGAACAAGTTCAGCTTCTTCTGCAGGCACCTCTTCTTCATCATCAAGTTTTTTTACCTGTTCGCTATCGTTGGAACCAATTGAATCTGAATTTCTAGCAGGCTCCTCTACCTTTGGCTCCTCATCATGATCAAATTTCAGTACCTCGGCCCCCTGAGAAGCATAAAAACTTGAATTGTTTGCAAGATCATCCCCATAAAACGAATTCAGAATGAATGAATTGTTGGGGCGTAATACTACGATACAAGAATCCCAGGATATGAATACTGTAAGTAGCACAACCGAAATCACAATGGATGAGACTATCCTTCTATAGGTAGAGGTAGTACAATGGTCTCTAAACAAAGCTGAAGTCATATCTGTAGACTTGTGTTTTCTGTATAAGCTAGACCAACTATTTATGAATGATTTCTTCAGCTAGAGTATGCAGTTATACCATGCCTTCCTAAGCAGCACATGCAAATATATTTCTCTATATTAATACGCCTTGTTGCCGACGGCTCGTTCTAGTCAAGACAACTTAACAAGGGAACTAGACAAAGAAAAACCGACACTGATTGATAGTGAATACGGTTACAGCTTGGACTAAACAATGATATACATCAAGCAGCCTTGTGACATAAGAGAATAATTACTAATTATATAATAATAACAATATTAGAGATAATACAAGTCAATTATAGAATAGAATAAAGCCAAATCATCTACAAGAACCTTCCTGGCATTTGATATCCATATCAAAGTTACAAAAAACTGACCTCTGTAACAAAAAACATTTCCTCTATAACGTTAACCGGCCAAAAGGCCCCCAAAAAGGGAAGAAAAGGCCCTGTTCTCCTACTATCACAATTATACTTTACAAGTATTCCTAATTGTGAGAATAGCATGGTATCAATTATCAAAGGCTACCTAGCTACTTAAATTTATACCATCCATTTAATTAGGCAGCTGAGTTTTGGTTAACCTCAAATTCTCGTCTTATGACTTCAAGCACAAGCTCATTCCAGGTATCAATGGGGCCGGGCATACACCAATGTAGGCAATCTTGCGGTGGAGGTATTCCATTTGGGCCTCGCTTTGTGATTTTATTGGGGTCGGGGCTTCTATATGGACCCGGGTGGCCATCATGCCGAAAAGAAAAAGGCTCGGTGATGTCCAATAGCTTTAACTTTGACTTGTTTGTCTGTTTCTTAGTGGCCCGGTAAAAGCCTGACACTTGTTTCTCGTGCATGGTGTTAGTAAACCCATTTCCAACCAGCTGACCTGTCAAGATAGGTCTCACCTTCCCTGTGCACGAACCACCAGTGTTCCAAGCACCACCTTCATAATGATCAGGTGAGTAAGCCCGAACAATGGCCAGTCCAGTAAAATTGGGATGTGTAGCCATGGCAGTTATGCTGGTTTCAACAGAAATTCCAAACGCTTCAACATTATTTATCTTCATTGGTTGCTTATTTGGAGGGGACCACAACTGTGTTCCTACTATCTCATTATTCAACATGTAGACTGATTGCTTCGCAAACCAGTGACCAGAAGAAAGAACGACCACATCAAAGGTCGGAACATATTGCATAAAAACTTCATCAGGAACATCAAGATGGAGCTTAGCAACTCCTTGTGGAACCTCACCAAATGCTTCTGATGTTTGATGGACAAGCCATGAGGACCAAATGCGAGTTATCATAACAGATTTTGATCTGAATTGCCAGCGTTGCATATGGCGATTTCCTCGATTTTTTGGGACCTCAACCTAAAACAAAAGGCAAAGTTGAGCAAGACAGGCAGTGTAAAAGAGCTTTGGTTTCTCACAACAACAACTAGCTTACTAGAAAATGTTATGAAAAAAACACACAAAAGACAGTAGACGGATTCACAAAAGAAGACAAGAGATTATACTAGCAACACGTAATTTACCTGCCACAATAAGCACAGAAGAGATTCCATCTGGTTTCTTGCAACTGAATCACCAACAAAAGCCAGAGTCTTTCCACTCATCAACTCCAAAAATTTGGTAGCATTAAATCTTGGAAGTTCACATTGAGCTGGCTTCCATCTCCAGTTTTCATATTCCTTGTCAGGCCTTCCATTTCCTTGGCAATTTTGCATTTGAGTGATGACAGGGCATGAATTATTTGTGTACAGTGGCCCAGCAAGATCATAAAACCATTCCCCATGGTACAGATCGCACTCTAAAGAGATTATCAACACAAATGCAAGTTAAACAAACTACTTTTAGAAGCATCAGAAAGCTACATAAAATATAACATCAAGGAAAAGTTGTTACAATAGATACAGCACAAAATTAAGATAAGTTTCAATAAGTACCAAGGCTCAGAATTAATCAGTTGGAACTTGCATACAATATCTAAGAAGAAAGGTTATTTGACTAAAAAGCAGAATACAATAATCTCCATTTGTGCACTAGCTCATTTCCATATTCTCAAAAGTCATAACCTACTATTGATAAAAATCCAAGACAACAATATACGTTTTATGGGGAGGATAATTGGGACTATAAGGTGAAAGAAGTGACCTCACTGATACAACATAAGTAAAGTAATGGTATGCTCACCAAGAGAGTTTGTTGAGAAAATAAAGACCACCCAAAAAATTGAAAGCAAGAAAGATGAGTTTGAAAAACTAATGTAGAAAAAAATGTAGGCACTACCGCACTACAATCAACTTTAACTGGACAATGGGTTTAAGTTGTTCTTGCGCTTTGCTACACAACTACACATACTACAATTGTAAGTTGGCAACATCAATTTTTCAGGCTTCCTAGCTATGGTGAAAGCAATCAGAAAATAATGTATTACGCAGAAGTGTAGAACATTTGATAGACCTCTTGATACCATGAATATAAATATACTTCCTGTAAAATGATTTTCCTTCGTTTTTCATTTAACTTTGTATTGGTAAGGGGTGAATTGGTGAAAATGAATTTTCTCAAGGGTAGAAAAGTTCTCTTTAGAGAAGGGAGCTAAATACCCTTTTGTAAAGAAGGTATGCCACATTTTTCTTATTACTCCATATTCTCTTCCTCTCCTCACATTCTTTTTTTTTTTTTTTTTTGGTAAAACAAAATAAAAAGAAGCAATTAACAAACTAAGCAATACAAGCACCACGACAAAGGAAAGTGGAACTGCAACCAAAGATCAGCATTCAAGATGATAATAGGAAGCCATACTTAAGGAAATCAGAGTTTCATATAAACAAATACGACAGAAGACCAGTCCAAAGGGGAAAGCTAATGAGACAGCCCGCAAGAGCATAACGGCTAACATACCTGGTTCAACAGATTTTTTGCTTTCAGTTTTGCCAAGTGAAGTCTCCGGCTTAGGCAAATCAGCTGACTCAACATCTTTTGCAACATTTTGTGTCGAACCTATATCCTCTTTTGTACGGCTCTTATTGACTTGCTCCCCGGACAATGTATCATTATTAGAGAACACAGGAAAATCTTGTTTCTGGTTATCTTTATCATTTTGATTTTGACCAAGTTTAGCTGTATGCTCAGACTTTGGCAACTCTGCATCACTAAATTCTGACTTACCCTTATCAATAACTTGACTAGAGTGTGTACCAATCGCACCATCAGACTTTGACAACTCCGTATCACTTACTTCTGACTTGCCCTCATCGCGGAGTTGACTAGATCGTGTACCAGTTGTACCCTCAGACTTAGGCAACAATGTATCACTAACTTCAGACTTGCTCTCATCACGAACTTGACTAGAGTGTGCAACTTCTAAGGACATCGGAAATTCTACCTCACTAGTCTGATCAACCCCATAAAAGTAGCTTCGAACAACCGTGCCAACCGGGTACGACAACAAAATCCAAGAAGCCAATGTAATGAAAACAGCCAGTAACCCAACTGAGACTATTAAGGAAGACAATGCTCGCGGATAGTTCGACCCTGAAGCATTGTCTTTATTGGAAACCATTCTTGCCATACAAAATCCAATCTAAACTAAACTAAACCAACCATTTATAGACAAAAAGATACCACCTCTTAACTGAATTTGCTCAAGTGTGAACAATGTTTATTGTAATTGCCAAATTTAGCAATAATAAAAAGAGCTTTATAAAACCCTAAGAATATAAATTCACCACAAAATTAAGATCCCAGAAAAGACTAATTAACTGATTATTAGCTCCTCTAATTAGGCTTTAAACAAATTACTTGAATCTTTTATTCCTGCAAATTAGAGAAACTTATATCAAAAAACAGTCAAATTGATCAAATAAAACATAAACAGTTTAAACAGATGCCACTATCATGATCATTCCATGATTATTAAAGAAGGATAATTAGATAATTACAATCATAGTAAACTTTTCTAACAATTAATACCCAATTAAGTACATGCCAAACTAAATTAAATCACCCTTAAACTTGAACAAATCCAAATATTTATATACCCAAAAAAAAAAATTTTTTTTTACCGAAAACCCAACAAAATAATTAGATTAAAGAAACATACCTGAGATTCGTATAAAAAAAATCCCAGATGTAATATAAGCTTGAAAAGAAGAAACCCCAGATTGTAAAAAAAAAAAAAAAAAAAAAAAAAAAAAAAAAAAAAAAAGGA
>PYUH01000016.1:834919-858632 GCA_016808085.1 Suaeda aralocaspica
AAAAAAAAAAAAAAAAAAAAAAAAAAAAAAAAAAAAATCAGGGGCAGTGTGTATGAAGTAGTAGTTGCAGATAAAGAGATCTGATAATTTAAGATTAAGAGATTTGTTGGTTTAAAATATGGTTTAATTTGGTAATTAGTTAATTATTAATTATTATATTAATTATTAGTTAAAGATGTGATTTTTGGTTTTTGGTTTTACAAGATGAGAGGAAGAGAAGGAAAGGTACTTGAAAATCGGGGACAAATGACAATACACACAATTAGATAGTCGGAGACGTAATGGACTAATGTATGGGATGTAAAGGTGTTTTCAAGTTGTGTTATTGAAACTCTCGTGAGTTGTGACCATAAGTTTGAAACGGAAAGGTGGTGATTGAATCGGGTTTAATATGTGTTAATCATTTAACATTTGCGTTTTGTGGTGGTGTGATGATGGTTTTGGATGGTGGAATTTCTTTATTTGGTGGTTAGAGGTATATAATTAGAATGATTATACTAGTCATGCCCTTATAAAGGAGCACTATAAGGGATACTGTATAAAATTTTGCTATCTATTCTTAAGAGTCTCATCTCTTTGAAAATATCGATTGTTTAAAAAGATAAATTTATGCTAAAATTATTTTTCCCATTAAACCTACTACCATACGGCCATACCAATATTTCAAAATAGCGGTAGGAAAAAAAAAACCATTTAAACTAATAATCAAACAATATAATGCCACGCTATTTTGTTGATGATATACTTAATCATTACCCTTTAGAATTTCTCAAATTTTCTTAAAAACAATTCACGAATCCTAATAGCTTCACCTTAATCATTATATTTTAATGCAATAATTGAGGAGCAAAGCCCAAATAAAAAGAATGACAAAAGAAAAATAACTAAGCACTCGTAAATCATGGATGGCTAACCCACCACAACATTAAGTTTTCAATCTATGTTCATGTTATTCTTTGACTCTAGCTTTTCTTCTCTTTGGTAGTTGTTGTCATTATTAATTTTCACGGTGTTTGATAAAAACCAAACGTTGGACAATTGGACCTTCCTACTAAGTACTAACCCGGCCAATTCAACACCATTATCATCTAAGGCTACTAATTTGATTGTTAGGTATACAATTATCTTATAACAAATCTCTATAATTGCATTTTTATTATACACATGTGAATTTAATTTGTATGGCCACAAAACTAGTTAGTTTTGGAAGTGTATGTATGTCGATGTTAAAAACAAACATTAACAAGCGTTATTAAAGTGTGTCCTAATTATTTATGAAAGTATTGCGTCAGACCGTCTCATGGTCAAACGGATTGGCTAAAGAGCTATCTTTTAAGCCAAAAAACCACAAGCTAATATGAAAAGCCTTTTCTTTTGGCTATTGACTGGTAAATAAGTAAATTACAATTTTACCCCTTGAAAATTAAAAAAAATCATTTCTTAATTAAAATAAGCATGTCCTTAAAAGTAATTTTAAATATTAACAACCAAAAGTCAACAGTTACTTACCAAACAAAACAACTAATAACTACCAGACAGTCAAACCAGTCAATATAACTGACCTGTAAAATTAGCCGAACATACCAGCTAGCAGCTACCAGTTAGCGAAAAGTGAATCAATTACTACTTAATTAAGTAGAATGCAAACTTTGACTTTTTGGTTCAAATAAAAGGGGTGTAGTTGTATCATGTGACCTGCAATGGTGGAATTGTTTGCGGGAGGGTTGTTTGGCAATGGTGGAATTATTTGCTTTAGAGTTTAATGCATGTCATGCAAATAACTTCTTTTAGAAAGATTATATTTTAATATAGAGTTAGCATAATTTCATATAGAATCATCATAACATCATATAAAATCAATATAATTTTATATAGAATCAGCAAAACATCATATTGAATCAATATAATTTCTTATTCATATAGAAAATTAGAAATAAAATATGTTGGAAGATTATTCAAAGAAAAGAAGTGTGTTCAAACTCATCTTACGGTAAGATGAGCTTGACACAATATATTATCAATTATTTTTTTAAACAACTTTCTTTTATTTGTTAGACTAAGTAACTTGCAGGCAATTTAAAAGTATAAGTAAGTGGGGTTAAATTCTTGGCTTTAATTGGGTAAAAAATTAATCTGCATTGGAAATAGTTTTACTTTGTTGTTTAATGCTAAACTAGCTTCGATCTCGGGCGTTGTCCCAGTCGGATCATTTGATACAAAATATAGTTTAAGGCTTACTAAATAAATTTTATAAGTTTTAACTAAGTAGTTTTAAAAAAAAATCTTAAAATTAAACTTAAAATTTCATAAGATGAAATATTAAGTACGAGTGTATGAAACCCTTTTACATTAGCAATAAAAATGTTTTAGCAAATTATATATTGATGATTAATTATTTTCAAATATAATCATTTGTTAATGTTTTTTTCTCTCAAACAATGATTTATTCATTATTAGGGATTTATGTGAGTTGAATTTGTTTGAGAATAATTATATTTTGGACGGTTAGTATTTTTGAACATGATGTTAAATTTCATGTTAAAGATAAATGGGTCTGGGTAACCCAACAATGAGGAGGAGAGTCAAACCGGTTCACAAGCCTAAGGAGGTTCCATCCTAAAACCAATTGGTAATAGGAGGAGTAACTCCTAGGCCTATAAACTAGTTTAACATCTCCTCTTTCTCCGATATGGGACAACTCACTAGTGTAAATCACATGAGGTTCAACACATGAATACATGATTGCTAAAGAAATTTAAAGCATTGGAGTGAAAGAACAATTATGATATTGGGGTAAAAAGCTGAATATGAAATGATCACACACAATGTGTTAAAAGATAATCACAAAGCAATTGTTTATTGTTATTCATTATACATTTAAGTAATTTAACATACATATTAAAAAATATCATTAAGAGTTATTTGACCATTTGCTTTATATTGAGGTTTTCATTTATTTTGCAATACATGATATTGTAATCTGTTGTATGAAAAATTAACAATGGTAATACATAGCTTAGTTAGTTAAGTCTATATGTCTTAAAGCGAGAGGTCACAAGTTCAATTCTTAACAAACACTTGAAGTTGTATTAAAGAGGCGCCACATGACGGATTGCTATAATTCACCTTACGTTTTAATATATATAATTGATGTTTAACTGTTGGACAAAATTGTCTTTTCATTTTTATTTGTTTTCTTGTTTAAATGTGGTCAAAAAAAGTGGCTCCACCTAATATTATTGTTTTTTTTTTCTTCTTTTTCTACTGTTCCGTTTCTAAATGTTGATACGTTTGGAATCTGACATGCACTATTCATCAGATAGAAGAATATTTTAAATTACTATCAATATATAAAACATAATTTAGTCATATAGAATCTTGATTGATTTGTTTCAATGAGTACTTTATTAATATTGGATTATGATGTTATAGTCGTAATATATCCGATTTGTCAAAAACATAGATAGAAAAAGAAAGATTCAAAATGTCACAAACAAAAAAAAACACTATAAAAGGAAAATGTAACCAATAAATAGGAACTGATCAAGGGAATATGATATTACTATTATAGGACCATCTCAACCCAAAGCTTAAGCTTTAATGGGCCCCCTCATACCCTGCGCTTAATAATTCCACTTAGAAGGGAGGGGTGGATGAGATTCGAACCCGTGACCTTTGTGTCACGCTGGCTCTGATACCATATTAGAGGACCATCTCAACCAAAAGCTTAAGCTGATAGTTGAGGTCCAGAAATTGGTTTTATACTCTATCAATTACGGCTATATATTACTCCCTCGATTCCTAAATGTTTGATACATATGGAGTATTGACAATATTCATAATATTTTAACTTACTTAATTACAATACGTAAAATATAATATAGTTATATAGGTCTTGTTTGATTTGTTTCAATCAACACGTTATTAATATCTAATTATTATAAGTTTTACATATACCCAACGAAAAACATTCAAAATTTAACAAGTGTAGACCGATATTAACATATACGTAAAACAAAACATACCAAACAAATAGAAACCAAAGAAGTAGCACCGGTAATAGTCCATAAAATATGGAATATGGAAGGAAGGCCAGCACCTTTGCATAGAATATTAATATATCTGTAGATCATAGACAAGCGTGAATAATAATAATCTTAGAAAAAATATAAATAAATATATATATATATATTAACAGCAAATGAGCAATAATGCCAGCTTCCATACCCTTGGAGGTTATGTAGCTTTATAAATACCAACCATAACTTACATAAATTCCTCATTCAAATATTCAATACTATATATACTCATCTTTTAATCCAATAATTGTTATATATAATAAATTTCACATATAAAATCATATCGATCTTCACATATATAGAATAAAAATGGGGGTCTACAGTTTTACAGTTGCGGACGAAACCAGCTCAGTTGCACCACATCGTTTGTTCAAGGCTATGGTCCTTGATAACCATAACCTTATTCCTAAGGCAGCACCTCAGATCTATAGTAGTGCACACTTTATTCAAGGTGACTCAACCATTGTTGGTTCTACGAAATACTTTAACTTTGGAGAAGGTACTTAATTTCGTTGGTTCGTTGTATATACTTTATTCTTTTGCGTAATATATATTAATTATTCATTGTATTCTTATATTACCATATGCTAATTAAATATGGTTTGATGATCGTGATTAATTATATTCCATTCCCAGGTGTTCCATTCGAGTATGTGAAAATCAAGATTAATGAGCTTGATGTAGATAATTACTGTGTCAATTACACAAATTTTGAGAGCGATCTTCTTGATAAATTAATGCTAGAACGTATTGTTTACGATGAAAAGGTTATACCAAATGACTCAGGAAGTCAATATAAATTAGTTGGACATTTTCACACCAAAGGAGATGTTGTTGTTACAAGTGAGAGTCTTCGAACATTCTTTCAAGTCATGGTGATGACCTACAAGGCAGTGGCACAATACCTTATCGACAACCCTGAAGTGTATGCTTAAGATTGCTGCTGCAGAACCACCAATTACGGAGGCCATGAGCGCTGATCGAAAGCTTTAGGAGCTGAGCTAGGAGAAACAGATTCTCGATCTTGCTACTATTGTTATTGTATTTCTATGGACTTCAACTACGTAGTAGTTTTTATTTTATGGACTTTGGCCTATTGGCCCCTCTATTAATATGATGATGTAAGATTGCGTGCATCTTTTTAGATCCATTTGCAAGAACATGAAAACATAAATAGTTCGTTGTGTAAGTTCGTTGTGTATTTTTTTTTTTGTTTCTTTTACTCCTTAACAACAACGTAAAAGTTTGTTATCTATTATTCTTTCTAGTAGTTAAACCTACTAGGCTACCACCATGCCAAAATTTGAAAAAAGTGGTTACGTTGGGGACAAATGATAGATGTCACACTATTTAATTTGCTGATGAATTATGTACTAAATACAATTTTGTGGTTTGGGGAATTTGATGTTGTTATTTTGAGGGGGTGGTGTACGTGTTGGTAGTGATAATATTGATGTTATATTGAGCTTGTAATAAAGGCCCCAGCACCCATAAATCATATCATGGTTTAACCCACCACAACATTAAGTTTTCATTTTATGTTCATGTTATTCTTTGGATCAAGCTTTTATTTTCTTTGGTGGTTGTTTTTGTTACTTGTTAGTTTCCATAGTGTTTGCAGAAATCAAACATTGAACCGTACCTTAGAGTCTTCTAAATATAGCTTGCATTACTAGTGTAGTTATTTAAATAAATGGTAATGAAGTACGTAATAAGGATAGTCGGTTGAGTATTAATAACCTAAAAATACCTTGAAATTTTGTCTCCTAATTGTTTTTAATTTCATATTTAATTGATTAGTTGAATAAGTCAATGTATTTCTATTAGCCTATGATGCTAACTTGCTTGCTTTGGTAGTTTAGGTATTGTAGAAAATTAGAGATAGTGGATTGAAATTGGAGTACGTACTCAAATATAATATTACGTAATTGGCATAGTAATTATAGTAGACTATAGAAATATTTCTATAAGATAGTGTTTTATCTCTCATAAAAAATACTCGATTGTTGCAATTACTACCTCTGTTTCAATCGTATTAATTACAACACTTGAATTTTTTATATCTCACAAATAATATCTAAGTGTTGCAATTAATAAGAAACGGATGTAGTAAAAAAAACGGAAGTATTATAATATTAGGTGGCACTATTTATTAATTAGTAGCCATAGTAGACCATAAAATATGGAATTGGCAACAAGGTCAACAATTTTGCATAGAATATCAATACTACATACCATGATTAAAGAAGCGTTAATCATAAAATAACAACAATATATAATGCCAGCTTTCATACCATTGTGGAGCATATGTAGCTTTATATATATCAGCCCTTTACACTGCATGGTGATGAACTATAAGGCAGTCACACAATACCTTATCAACAACCCTGAAGTGTACGCGCGCTTAAGAATAACATAGAAGTTATTTATTTACCTATTTTAATTAATTATTTTTTTTATGCATAATCATGTAAAATTGTGTGCATCTTTTAGATTCATTTGCAAGAACAAAAAACATAAAAAGTTATGTAAGTTGTGTTATTTGTGTACCTTTTACTGCCTTAACATCATTATTGTATCAATTCTCCGGTCACCTCATTCATTCAAAAAATAATATAATAAAGAAATTATTGTGTGTCGAATATATAATAATACGGAATAATATATAATCCATTATGTGTCTTTCATTATATATTGCTCTACATCTCTGATGTAAACTTTTAACTACCTAGTATATCAATTCGCAACTTGCAAGTATGAATTGTATTTGGTTATTATATGGCAAGTTTGAGACGGTTTAGATAAAAGTTTACACTTAGAACACCTACGTACTTATTTGGAACAAGTCAAGTCTAAAACTAATAAACCAATTGATCGATCATTTACCTTTATTAGTTATACTCCGTTGTTACTTAGCTTGTTAACAAATGACCTTATAAAATAGTCTTCCAGTCAGCTTGAATTACTCATATATAGCTGTCTAAATGATTATCAAATTGAGATACACGAGCATTTATCTCTGTCCCAACAAATCCTCATAATTTGATTTTGTTTTATTTTTTTTCCATAATATATTAAATATACATACGGAGTAGTAAACTTAGTAGTATTTTATGATTTATATATGAGGCATGGAGGCGTGATCCATACTGCATTACTACATAGAATATTATAGAGTATCATATCATATCATATCATAATGTAACAAGAGTAAACCGGTATATAAACAACAACGATGCCACTTGAGATGTAGCTCTATAAATATCAACCCAGAAAACTTTCATCTCTTTTGCATCCAAATCAATAATCATCTTGTAATCAATTCAATACTTACAAATGCTATATAATTATAATTACGGACTATTATTTTTGATAAGATATACTCTGTATACATTTTAGAGGGACGAAAGATGGGAGTCTATGCTTTAAGTGTCCATGAAACTAGCTCAATGGTTCAACATCAATTGTACTGTCCATGAACTAGCTCAAGGGTTCAACATCAATTGTTTTAAAGTATAAAAAATTTGGAATTAATTTATTTGAAAAATATACTAGAAAGTATTACTTTTGATGCCAAAATTGAACAAATTGGCTTAGAAAACCATTACAAATTATTGGTTGGACATTTCTACACTAACAAAGGAGATGTTGTTGTTACTTACAAATGAGAAACTTTTAATTTAAAATTTTCTTCAAGCAATGTTGATTATCTACAGAGGTGATACTAGTACCTTTGTAACAATCTCGAGGTGTATGCTTAAGACGAGCATGTTATTATTTTTAAATATTTTGCAACTTAAATAAAGAGCATGAGGAGTGTGCATCGTTTAGTTACATAAATGCATGTGTAAGAATAAACAAATTTTTTTTATAATTTAAAGGTAAATATATCGTTTATTTGTACCCTTACCACCTTGAAAAAGTTGTACGAGTATCAATTATTCATTTCGTTCAAGAATGAATGTAAACGCAAATACTTGTGTGAAATAAAATAAATCTTGCTCTATTATTTATGTCTTTCTATATCTTATCAAAATTAATTGAACTGTTACCAAGTATCAAATTATAACCAACTAACTTAAAAATTAAGGAAAAATTTATAAATATAATTCCAACTATAAGCGTTCACCTGTAAAAGACCGAACTTTGATTAATCCAAAAATGGACCCAACTTTCATGCTCATTTTTCAATTTTGAACTCCTAAATTTTAACCTGTAAAACCAAGTAAATCTTGTTAATTATCCGATTTTTCCTTAACATTTGGAGGTTTCGGGTGGAAGGGATGGTTGTGGTGGTAGTTTCAGATAGTTCTGCTTAAGCAAAAATCGGATAATTAGCAAGATTTACTTGATTTTACAAGTTAAAATTTAAGAGGGTCCAAAATTGAAAAATGGATATGAAAGTTGGGTCCATTTTTGGATTAATCAAAGTCCGGTATTTTATTAGGTGAATGCTCATAGTTGAGATTATTTATATGAATTTTTGCAAAAATTATAGCATTTAACTTAAACAAACCTTGAATTTCCAAACAATCAAAACCAACATTAAATTGTCAAACAACCCTAGATGAACCAGGACGATTATTATTTTTCTACCCGAATACCCGTTATCCGTATGACCGTAGTAGTCATTTTTGCCAAATTAACCATTAACCAACTCACGACTCATCCAAACACAAACACGCAACTGTTTGAAACTAACTACTCTATCTCTTCTCAATTTTGCCAACTTCAGAATTTGGGGAAAAACCAACAAAAATGGCGTCTCATTCTCTCTCTACTCTTTCTCTCTCCTCCATTGCTTCTTCATCGGAGCTTCGGAACTTCAATGGCTGCAGTTTGCTTCATTCATCTGTTAAATCAACTCCTCTATTTACCTCTTTTACCGGAAATCAACTCGCAATTCGCCAATCAAACCCTAATTCCGTCGTCTTGAAGCGTCAATCCACGATTATGACCGTTGCTTTCAGTTTACCTATTAGGTTAGTTTCAGAAATTCATTCTTTGTTTTTCATCATACGATTTTTTTGATTTTTGAATTTTTTTGATGTTTAATTTTTGTGTTTGCAGTAAACGAGAAGATGTTCCAGTGGAGAAATTGCCAAAGTAAGATTCCTTAACACTTCTTTATTGTATTTGATTTTATTGTGACCTAATTTACTTGGATTTTCGTTCATTTCAATGAATTCTGTTGAATATGGATAATACTTGATAATTTGTTAGTAATTTGCATAAAATGAGGAATCCTTATTTAGGGTTTTGTGAGAAATTTGTCATGAAAATTCCATAGAAGTATTATTTAGTACAATATTGAATTCGGATTAATGACATATCGAATTGGCATTGTAGTTAGGCACATTCTAATTAATTGTGGTGATGTTTGTGACATTCTTTATATATGCTAGTACTATTTCTTTATATGGAATTTGGAAAGGTGGTGTAATCTTGTTGGTTTTCGAAGTTCTTTCTTCGTTCTTGGATGCTTGTGTGCTTAATTATTGTTTTGTTACCAAGCTTAAAACAGATGGTCTGCAAGAGCTATAAAGGCATTTGCGATGGCTGAACTGGAAGCAAGAAAACTTAAGTATCCAAACACAGGGACTGAGTCGCTGCTGATGGGAATCTTGGTTGAGGGTTAGTAACTTAGTCATGCTTTAGTAGTCTTGTTCTTTGAATCATGTAAAAAGAATCTTGTTCTTTGAATGGGTGTTTTGCTGTTCATTTATTTAAAAATCTAATTTTTGTCAATTTCATAAATATTTAAATACTTAGTTGAATTACTAGGTTGTTAGAGTTCAGTCCATCCTTCACTAGTAATAATATTTTGAACGTTGTAACTTTTCAGATGAATCATTTGTTGAGATTTGAGAAGTCTCCACCACGGTCAAAATATGGGAAGGAATTAATCTATAACTTTGGCTAGACCCTTGATGTCGCACTTTTTTGCGTTGACTGTACATTGAAGTATATAGTGTCTACATTTGCTATTTTTCATTAGGCATAGGTAAGCCAAACCACCTAAGGCATTGTTAGTAACCCAATTAGTATTTTGGACTTTCCCAGACGCGCCAAATTAGAATCTTCCATCTCATTCCTTTTTCTCATGAGAGAACTAGGAGACAATCTTAGTTGATAAATATGCAACTGAAATTAACCTTATATATGATTATCTTCGTAGTTTGTAGTATAGAGGCTAATTACTGCTGGGGTGAGGTTCAACTGAATGGCTTGCCCTTTAATTTAGTCACTCACCTACTTAGCTCAGTGTTACCTATTTTCCAGCAAACTTTGGTAAGGAGATATTCCCTAATTTTAAACTAGCTCAAATTTATGATGTTCCCTTACATATTCTGATTTATATAGGCAACATTTGTACATTAGCTATTATTCACTAAAACATTCATCTTGGACTTCTTTGAGGAGTGGGAACTTCATTGAAGCATTGTTACTGTTGAGTAAGAGTGTNAAAAATGGATATGAAAGTTGGGTCCATTTTTGGATTAATCAAAGTCCGGTATTTTATTAGGTGAATGCTCATAGTTGAGATTATTTATATGAATTTTTGCAAAAATTATAGCATTTAACTTAAACAAACCTTGAATTTCCAAACAATCAAAACCAACATTAAATTGTCAAACAACCCTAGATGAACCAGGACGATTATTATTTTTCTACCCGAATACCCGTTATCCGTATGACCGTAGTAGTCATTTTTGCCAAATTAACCATTAACCAACTCACGACTCATCCAAACACAAACACGCAACTGTTTGAAACTAACTACTCTATCTCTTCTCAATTTTGCCAACTTCAGAATTTGGGGAAAAACCAACAAAAATGGCGTCTCATTCTCTCTCTACTCTTTCTCTCTCCTCCATTGCTTCTTCATCGGAGCTTCGGAACTTCAATGGCTGCAGTTTGCTTCATTCATCTGTTAAATCAACTCCTCTATTTACCTCTTTTACCGGAAATCAACTCGCAATTCGCCAATCAAACCCTAATTCCGTCGTCTTGAAGCGTCAATCCACGATTATGACCGTTGCTTTCAGTTTACCTATTAGGTTAGTTTCAGAAATTCATTCTTTGTTTTTCATCATACGATTTTTTTGATTTTTGAATTTTTTTGATGTTTAATTTTTGTGTTTGCAGTAAACGAGAAGATGTTCCAGTGGAGAAATTGCCAAAGTAAGATTCCTTAACACTTCTTTATTGTATTTGATTTTATTGTGACCTAATTTACTTGGATTTTCGTTCATTTCAATGAATTCTGTTGAATATGGATAATACTTGATAATTTGTTAGTAATTTGCATAAAATGAGGAATCCTTATTTAGGGTTTTGTGAGAAATTTGTCATGAAAATTCCATAGAAGTATTATTTAGTACAATATTGAATTCGGATTAATGACATATCGAATTGGCATTGTAGTTAGGCACATTCTAATTAATTGTGGTGATGTTTGTGACATTCTTTATATATGCTAGTACTATTTCTTTATATGGAATTTGGAAAGGTGGTGTAATCTTGTTGGTTTTCGAAGTTCTTTCTTCGTTCTTGGATGCTTGTGTGCTTAATTATTGTTTTGTTACCAAGCTTAAAACAGATGGTCTGCAAGAGCTATAAAGGCATTTGCGATGGCTGAACTGGAAGCAAGAAAACTTAAGTATCCAAACACAGGGACTGAGTCGCTGCTGATGGGAATCTTGGTTGAGGGTTAGTAACTTAGTCATGCTTTAGTAGTCTTGTTCTTTGAATCATGTAAAAAGAATCTTGTTCTTTGAATGGGTGTTTTGCTGTTCATTTATTTAAAAATCTAATTTTTGTCAATTTCATAAATATTTAAATACTTAGTTGAATTACTAGGTTGTTAGAGTTCAGTCCATCCTTCACTAGTAATAATATTTTGAACGTTGTAACTTTTCAGATGAATCATTTGTTGAGATTTGAGAAGTCTCCACCACGGTCAAAATATGGGAAGGAATTAATCTATAACTTTGGCTAGACCCTTGATGTCGCACTTTTTTGCGTTGACTGTACATTGAAGTATATAGTGTCTACATTTGCTATTTTTCATTAGGCATAGGTAAGCCAAACCACCTAAGGCATTGTTAGTAACCCAATTAGTATTTTGGACTTTCCCAGACGCGCCAAATTAGAATCTTCCATCTCATTCCTTTTTCTCATGAGAGAACTAGGAGACAATCTTAGTTGATAAATATGCAACTGAAATTAACCTTATATATGATTATCTTCGTAGTTTGTAGTATAGAGGCTAATTACTGCTGGGGTGAGGTTCAACTGAATGGCTTGCCCTTTAATTTAGTCACTCACCTACTTAGCTCAGTGTTACCTATTTTCCAGCAAACTTTGGTAAGGAGATATTCCCTAATTTTAAACTAGCTCAAATTTATGATGTTCCCTTACATATTCTGATTTATATAGGCAACATTTGTACATTAGCTATTATTCACTAAAACATTCATCTTGGACTTCTTTGAGGAGTGGGAACTTCATTGAAGCATTGTTACTGTTGAGTAAGAGTGTTTGTTATTTGAGTTAAAAGACGCTCAGTTTTGGAGAATAATTGCTCGTAATTATTCATTCATAATGTTGGACTAATTCTAGTTGAAGCTGTGTCCATAGTGAAGAAAGATGAGAGAGCTCTGTTTACAATCTAATTGAATCATTATTTTGTCTTTCACTTATTTTATCTATCTGAAATTGAATGTGGGCTGGACTACCCAACAAATCTAATTTGAAGTTCAATCATGGACCTAAAATCCTTCATTTTTGTCATTTTGAGAAGCTGTGGATACTGAGGATTCCAATTCACACCAGCTAACAGTATGTTTCTTTCCCTTTCTAGGAACAAGCCAGGCTGCGAAGTTTTTGAGGGCTAATGGCATCTCCTTTTACAACGTGCAAGAGGAAACTGTTAAGTTGCTTGGAAAATCTGAAATGCATTTCTTTAGTCCTGAGCATCCTCCATTGACTGAGCCAGCTCAAAAGGTTCTTGATTGGGCATTTGATCAGAAGTTGAAGTCAGGTGATTGCTTTTTTCTCATTGATTATAAGGGCAGTTGAACATATAACTCAAAATTAGGGGTTTTCTATGTAGCGATTTTTTAAATCTTATATAGTTATTATTGGTCATTTGTTTTTTTAAGTTTTGATGGTGCAAATTCTATGCTCTTAGTGGTTTGCAACCTCGTCATGATGGTGATGGACTGATATGTGCCAATAAAATTCCACCAGATATTTTGTGTATAGTAAAAGAGCTTTGCCATTAACAAATGCCAAAGGGAAATAGATTTCGTGATCTTTTCATTGTCAATGCAGGTGAAGGTGGAGAAATTACTGTAACTTATTTGCTCCTTGGAATCTGGGAACAAAGAGAGTATGCTGGTCATAAAATAATGGCAACTTTTGGTTTCACTGACGAAAAGGCAAAGGAGCTTTCGAAATCCGTGAGTCCCCTAGCATACTTAACTGAAACATAACTCTTTTTCATACGAGTATGTATCTTTGTAGTCTTATTCACGCGCTTTTTCAATTTTTTCTTCACAGATGGACAAAGACATTGTGCTGACTCACAAGTAGGGTGTCCCAGAATTTTAAAGCTCTACTTACTAGTGCTATCAACAAACTCTTGCGTCTTGACTGAGCTTTTGGGGGAGTACATGCCTCATCTTAAGGATGTTATCCGCAACTAGTCAACTACATACATCTTTCAGCTGATTAGTTGATTTTTCCAAGCCATCATAAGTTGCAATACTTCAAGCAATGAGCAATACTTTACTTGGATACAGAGGAGTTCCTTGGAAAGAATGTTAACCATTTGTCATTTCTTTTACTCCTCTCCCTTCTGCATTTACATGTGATTTCCATTTCATGTATTTCTTTCCATTAGGTATAGTTAGTTGCAAAGGAATGGAGCTTTGGTATGCATATGGTGGTGGATTTTTTTGTACTAAACGATTCAAGTCAATAACATGGGGTTTTAGAGCAAAGGGTTTGCTTCAAGTTGCATTTTTCCGTGCTTTACAACTTATTTGCCTTCTGATATAACCTTAATGTATCCCAATTTTACTAAGCTCTGGCTTGCTTAGTAGAGAGACTTTAGCAAAAGAAAGCATGGGGATTACAAGAGAAAACTGATTGATGTGATTAAGAGAGTAAAAGTGCAAGGATGGAGTAAAAGTTGGCTGTAGCAACTACTACTACATCTGATCTACAAAATTTCTGTAAAGAATTATGAAGTGAGCTCAGTAGCACACATGGAACCTTGATATCGGCTTTTATTGACAATGTTTACTGACTTATTGCTAATGGTGTCTGTGATCTCTGTTCTAAACTACAACAATTAAACCAGGACAATGCCTGAGCTCATGCAATGATGTTGATTTGGTAATCTGCTTCTCCCGCTACCAGGAAGTAAACACCTTTATCCATCGTCATCAACCCATCTTTGTTTACCGTACTGAGGTGCTGACATGGACTCACAGTAAATGTGATTTCTCTTATCTCCCCTCGATTCAAGCTCACACTCTCAAACCCGATTAATTGCTTGGTTGGACTTCCATCATTTTGTGTACCAGGCCTCGCAAAAAGCAAAACAGGATGCCTTCCTGCCATTTCGTTACTGTTTTTGACTCTGACTGCAGCCAAAAACTTCATTGTCTCACAGAGTCTAGTGCCCAGCTTTGAAACCAGTATGGGCTCTGTGATATTGGAGTTCTGAAGAATTGGGTTATTATTTGATGCTTGATTCAAGGTTAGTTTGTTTCGAGTAACTGTGGTAAACTCATAAGAATAGGTTGAGTAGCTTAAACCATAGCCGAATTCAAATACTTTCTTGCCTTGGTAAAACCGATAAGTCCTACCAGGATAACCTGAAGTTTTGTCGGGCCTCATTCTCATATCTGTCATTGGAACATCAACAAATTCTTGTGGATACCATGTCAAAGGCAGTCTCCCACCTGCAATACGACAAAAGGTATAAAAATCTTCATCAGAAGTTTGGATTCATATATTTCTCATCAACTTGGTTGATTTGATGTGAGGCAGTAGTGGGATGAAAATCCTCTATCATAACTGATCAGTTATCAATTTTGAATGGAGGATGGCAAGAATGAATATCTTTCTGTAATCCTATTTTTGGCATCCTCCTTTTTCTTTCAAGTTCCTGAATATGCAGAGTTTACAGACGAAGTGGTTAATTTGTTACTGTACTACTGTAACCTATGATTTTATGGTAAACCTCTAAATTAGGAAACTGTCAATGAAAAATTGTAAATTATAGCAGTGGGAAAGCTGAAACTTAAACAGACTAGGAACTAAGACAGAAGGCCTATTTAAGACGTGAAGCAAAATACAAAGTAATACCGAAGTTGGCTATGGTGTTACCTGGGTTGTGTTCACCAAAGATGATTTCTGCAAGGGCAAGCCCACCAGCTTCACCTGGATAACCAACCCATAAAATGCTTCCAACTTTATCATTATCCTTTACAAGAGTTATGTCAACCGGACCACCACAAATAAGCACTAGCACTACTGGTCTCTTTGCAGCTTCTGCTATGCTTGCTATAAGGCTTCGCTGCTTACCAGGAAGAACAAGATCAACACGGTCTAGCTTCTCTCTCTCTTGTGTTTGATCCAAACCCATCACTAGAACAACATTATCTACCTTTTTCGCTATTTTCACTACTTGCTCTATTTCAACAGTTGAACATTCAACTGCATTGCACCCTGAGTGATACGCTGTATTGTCAACGTAACCTTTGAATGCTTTAACAATTGTTACACTTTTGCAGGGAAAACCTTCATAGTTACCAAGGAGAACCTGAGGAGAATCGGCATTAGGGCCTATTACAGCCAGGGACTTGGTTCTAGCTTTTGACAATGGAAGGAGATTGTTAGCATTTTTAAGAAGTACAATGCTGCTTTTGGCTGCTTCAAGTGTAAGATTTTGATGCTCTTCAGAGCAAACTTGTTTTGGACCAAACCTCCCGAAATACTCTCTTTTTCGTGGATCTCCATCAAAAAGGCCTAACCTCATTCGAACAGAGAACAGGCTGCGAAGGGCTCGATTGATTTTTTCTTCATTTACTTTTTTATGATCAAGTGCTGATCTAGAATACCGTTGTGTGTATGAGCCACACTCCACATCCATACCTGTCATCCCAACAAGTGGTAAGAATTATTTCTTTTATTTCAGTTCCACTATACATATATATATTTTCTTTCAAACCTCAATTATCAGCACGTGAGAAGAATCACATCTCCATAACCCCATATGTTACATTTGTTATTGCAGTGAAAAGCTGAATAAAGAATAAGCTCAAATGCAGCAGCACAACACAACACCATACAACAGTTTCAGGACATGATGGGAAGTGCTGCACATTCACATGCATGTCATCTTTATAGCAAGTAAGTTTCACTTAAATCTAAGGCTAAATGGTTTACCTGCATTTAGGACAGCAGCAACTGCATCTTCTGGTGTCTTGGCATATCCCTGTTGTTCATGTATTATAGGCACTGCATTACAGTCTGAGACTATGTACCTAAGCATCAATGAAGTTATTATGTGTCAAAGATTGAGCAACCATTAATAGTTGTAGAATCATCAGCCATTGTCAAAGCAAAAATTATATAATATACACATGTAGCTACCCATCAAAATGCCATTGTTCTCTAGCTGTGTTAGTCAAGAAGTCATGGTGGGCACAACTAGGGATTCCATTCACACGATTATAGGCACACATTATCGAGCTGGCTTGACCCTGTTCAACACAACTCTGGAACGGTGGTTGGAATGTATCTGCCATATCTTGCTTAGTTACCTTCAAAACAGACAGAAGCGGATGCAGAAGTGAAGCACTTGAACATGGTGTAAAGAATACAAAAACGAGAGCAAACTAGGACAACTAGTTACTTGAGCATCGAACGTATAACGAGTGACTCCATGCCAGTTATCTAAGTCATGAGCTGTGAAATGTTTGCAGCAGGCAGACGCTTGAAGGTGGTCTGAAATCTTTTTTCCTTGGATGGTATAGCCTTGAAGTCCTCTAACATAGGAAACTCCATATTTAGCAGTTAGCAATGGGTCTTCTCCAGGGGTTTCTTGCCCTCTTCCCCACCTTGGATCTCTAAATATGTTTAAGTTTGGTGCCCAAAATGTCAAGCCTTTGCCTTGTCCCACATTGTACATTGCCCTTGCTTCTGTTGCTATTGCCTTTACAACCATACCAAAGAATTAAATAAAAATCCTTCAGTAATTGTGTGACATGATCATTAGCACCAAATCATGCGTAGTTTGTATCGAAAATTCATTCGAATTACATTTAAATTCATTGTCATCACCTTCATTCGTTATTTCATTACTATCAGTCAAATGGGCCATGCAAGTTTTTTGTCTACTGTTAGTCTTATTTTAGATTATTTGATCACCCTACATGTGAAAGTCTAGGATTTGCTTGTAGAAACAAGTAGCTAGAAGCGTAGCACTGAGTTAACGAGTGGTGAAGGACTCACCTGAGCGATACGGTACCAAAGTTGAGAATCAAAGGAAGAAGCAGTAAGAATGATCTGAGGAAACATAGTAGCTGCCTTAATAGTTGCAGTCCCATTAAAACTAGTGCCACTGTCATCAAAAGTCCCATTGAACCTGTACCCACGCCCATGCCTTGACACCCCATGAAGTGACTCTGACCACCACTCGTAAGCAGGGATACCTAGTCTTTGAATCGGTGGAGCTGAGTTGGTGAGTTGGGATATCTTCTCGTCTAAACTGAGTTGACTCACCAAGTCATTGACTCGTTCATTGATGAGCAATTTGGTGTTGCAAAATTTGTAGGATTTTGTTAAGGGGTTTGCTGAGTCACAGGCAAACAGGGGACGAGTTGTGGCTGAGTGGACCCGGACGAGTTGGATGAGTGTTATGAAAAGAAGGCTGTTCAGGGTTGGGATGAGCCTAGTACTTTTTTGGGTATTCATGGTTAAACCATTGAGTGTTGAGCAATTGAGCAATGCAAGGACTTTGGTGTGAAGAGACCTAAGTACATACAAGTATAACTATAAGAGTAAATGGATAAAATCCAATATCTTTTGTAATATAATTCGATCCATTTCAAATATTTTATTAGAATTGGAAATTTAAATTCAAAAATATTTTTAGATGGGAATTTTGGATTGGTTTTAGATTGAGAATTTTCAAATCTAAATAAATCAAATAAATAAATCGAATCATATCTAAAACTATCTATAGTACCCCATACTTGGTCCTAAAAAAAAAAAAAAAACCATAAAGGTATATAATACCATGACTTGTTAATTTAAATGACTCCATAACTAATGTGAGTTTAGTTATCTAATACTCGTATGTTGCTAAAAAAATTCTTACAATCTTGCTAATTTTGATTTGAAAACAAAATTCAAAGTTATTTGGATTAAATTAAGCTCAAATACAATTCATTATTCCCTTTAAAGAAAAATCAATATGAGAATTGAGAATCGATAATTGCATAGCATGCTAATATGAATCTTTAGCATTCATAATTGTAATGGTGAGACTGTGAGACAGCGACAGTGCTAAAACACTCATGGTACACCCCACCTCACGGTGCATAGAAGTCAGTAACATTCTAACAAATTTTCGGTTTTACTTACAAAAAAACAAACTAATTAAAAGGTTTATTTGACAGGATTGAAGGACATGATGCCTTTTCCAATTCACAGAAATAATGGACCATTGCAACGTTACCTGTAGGCAACTGAAAATAATGCAAGTGAGGTAAGCGCATTTTGTAACGCTGTGAATTACATATAGGGGTATTGGGTTTTGTGTTATATCGAAATTGTCATTAGTTATACCAAAATCCGAAAACCAATCCAAAAATGCGCTCTTTCATTTTGGATTAAAAACCAGTTTTTCAACTAATCGTAGAAACTAGTCATCCCAACATATTTATTTTTGGGTTGTTAGACCAATTAGATGAAAAAAGCCAATAATCACCTTGAAGGCTTAAAGCCACAATCCAAACAAGCCTCATGGGAGTTGTTTGATAAGCAATCTGCGGACGACAAGTAGAGTGGGAGTAATCGACTATGGGAGTATAAAAAAGTGTGGTGTACCTCTCTTACAAAAGCAAAATAATATATCATCGTAAAGAGTTTTCCACCTTTCAATTATTTTGGTTCATGTCATAAAATGTAACCAAGTTTTACGTTGACTATCACTGACTTATCACAACCCTCCTCCTTTATCTAGGCTTGAGAGTGGCAGTGGATAAAACCCACTAGCGGAGTTGAATTAAATAAAATGGAATAATGAAGTAATTAATTTCTAAGACATCTGCTTGCATTTGAATGAATCGTATTGCTCACTTTTTTTTCTCTTTGATTTGTAGGAGTGATAGGAAAAAGAGCAGCTATTTATGATTTTTTTCAATGGATTCACACTGCTTTCAAATTTAAATGCAGATGTAGACAATAATTACATTACAATAATTCTAACATAAAAAAGTACTTTTGGAATAATTNTGAGTTTAGTTATCTAATACTCGTATGTTGCTAAAAAAATTCTTACAATCTTGCTAATTTTGATTTGAAAACAAAATTCAAAGTTATTTGGATTAAATTAAGCTCAAATACAATTCATTATTCCCTTTAAAGAAAAATCAATATGAGAATTGAGAATCGATAATTGCATAGCATGCTAATATGAATCTTTAGCATTCATAATTGTAATGGTGAGACTGTGAGACAGCGACAGTGCTAAAACACTCATGGTACACCCCACCTCACGGTGCATAGAAGTCAGTAACATTCTAACAAATTTTCGGTTTTACTTACAAAAAAACAAACTAATTAAAAGGTTTATTTGACAGGATTGAAGGACATGATGCCTTTTCCAATTCACAGAAATAATGGACCATTGCAACGTTACCTGTAGGCAACTGAAAATAATGCAAGTGAGGTAAGCGCATTTTGTAACGCTGTGAATTACATATAGGGGTATTGGGTTTTGTGTTATATCGAAATTGTCATTAGTTATACCAAAATCCGAAAACCAATCCAAAAATGCGCTCTTTCATTTTGGATTAAAAACCAGTTTTTCAACTAATCGTAGAAACTAGTCATCCCAACATATTTATTTTTGGGTTGTTAGACCAATTAGATGAAAAAAGCCAATAATCACCTTGAAGGCTTAAAGCCACAATCCAAACAAGCCTCATGGGAGTTGTTTGATAAGCAATCTGCGGACGACAAGTAGAGTGGGAGTAATCGACTATGGGAGTATAAAAAAGTGTGGTGTACCTCTCTTACAAAAGCAAAATAATATATCATCGTAAAGAGTTTTCCACCTTTCAATTATTTTGGTTCATGTCATAAAATGTAACCAAGTTTTACGTTGACTATCACTGACTTATCACAACCCTCCTCCTTTATCTAGGCTTGAGAGTGGCAGTGGATAAAACCCACTAGCGGAGTTGAATTAAATAAAATGGAATAATGAAGTAATTAATTTCTAAGACATCTGCTTGCATTTGAATGAATCGTATTGCTCACTTTTTTTTCTCTTTGATTTGTAGGAGTGATAGGAAAAAGAGCAGCTATTTATGATTTTTTTCAATGGATTCACACTGCTTTCAAATTTAAATGCAGATGTAGACAATAATTACATTACAATAATTCTAACATAAAAAAGTACTTTTGGAATAATTCAAAAAAAAAAAAAAAGCACTTTTGGAAGATACAAACAGAACAAAGGAGATACGGGGTAGTCCGGGTAGATACAAATAAATAAAAAAATTATGTTATTTGGTTATATGTAAGATAATTTTACATTTATTTTTCATTATTTGATTGACTGAAAAATCAATTATTTCAATTGTAAAGAAATATATTTTCTTTCCAAATGAAAAAATGTTTTCTTTTATTTTTCACCTTAAGTTTTATATTTTAATATTTTACTCTAAACCAAAAAATATAAAATAGAAAAACAGTAAAAATGTTTTGATGTCGTACCAAATGAACCATTAATCTTCCTTCTTTAGCCATGTTTCCCATGATATGTAAGATTAGATGTTATTATACAATATGATGTTGTTTTGGGATAATAATTGCAGCTTCATGTTGTTTCTGTTGACACAGTCAAATACGCATACATAAATGCTATACAAATGGAAAATTCTAACAACCCAACTGGAAACATCAAAGCAAACATAATATTCAAACTGGACGACCTCTAAAGCCAAGTCTTTGTGATGGTCTTAATTATTATATAGTCGTTAGTCTTTTTCTTATTGTATGGTCTTTGTAAACAATATGGTCTTTTTCTTGATTATTATATAGTCCCTTCCTCTATATCTTTTTCTTTAATTCATTCTACCCCTTACCTTGTTGGTTTTGTTAATCTTCTTATTAGTTTTTCCATCATCTTTCTGCTCCCTCTAAACACTATGGCAGATTTCGGAATCTCCATTGTTGAAAGATTGATCGAATCAATTGCAAGTGAGCTCATCAAGGAGGTTTGCCTCATGTGGGGCTACAAATCTCAGCTTGAAGACCTCAAACAAACTGTCTGTACCATCCGGAAGGTGCTCCTTGATGCGGAGGCCAAACGTGAGCTGTGTAACGAAGAGAAGGATTATATGAAGAAGCTCAAGGATGCTGTTTATGATGCGGATGATCTGTTTGATGAGTTCCTCACTCTTGCTGAGCTCAACCTTCTTGGACCACTAACTAAGCGTGGTAAGTTTTACGAAAAGGTACGTTGTTTCTTCTCTTCTAAGAATCAGTTGGGTCAAGCTTATAGGATGTCTCGTGATGTTATGCACATTAAAAAGAGGCTGGATGTTATAGCTGATAGCCATCATAAATTTGGGTTTAGTATTGACTACAAACCTATTAGTAGGAGAAGGGAGGAAACTTGCTCTTACGTTGATGCCAATGACATTATTGGAAGGGACAATGACAAAGAGGCGATTATAGGCATGCTGTTACATCATAATAATCAACACTTATGCGTTGTGACTATTGTTGGAGTAGGAGGTTTGGGGAAAACTGCACTTGCCCAACTTGTATATAATGATGACAGAATTCAAAAGGAGTTTCCTGATAATTTAAGGTTATGGGTTTGTGTCTCTGATCAAGATGGGGTACCTTATGATGTCAAAACAATCCTTTGTAATATTCTACAACTACTTGGACATCCTAAATTTGATAGTAGCTATACCATCGAATTTGTGCAACGCCAATTTCAAGAGAGTGTAAGAGGGAAAAAGTACTTTCTTGTTCTTGATGATGTATGGAATGAGGACCGTGGGAAGTGGCTTCATTTAAAAAAATTCTTGATGTTTGGTCAAGGTGGAAGCAGAGTTGTGGTCACTACTCGTTCGAAGAAGACTGCAACGATCATAGGCGATAACCATCTCTATGAGTTACATGGTTTGTCTCCTGAAAATTCACGGCGCTTGTTTGAGATGTCAGCATTTCATGACCAAGGAGGCAATTCTGAAAACCATCACGAGTTTGTTGAGATGGGGAACAAGATTGTTGCAAAATGTTATAACATTCCTCTTGCTCTAAAGGTGGTGGGAAGTCTTTTATTTGGTCAAGAATTTAGTAAGTGGCGGTCATTTGAAGAGAGTGGATTGCCTGAAATCTGCAATGGTAAAAATGAAATTATGTCAATACTAAAGCTAAGTTATCACAATCTTGCACCCTCATTGAAGAATTGCTTTCGTTATTGTGCATTATTTCATAAAGATGAAAAAATAGGAAAGCAAAAGTTAATAGATATGTGGATGGCACAAGGATACATCATACCGTTGGATGGAAATCAAGATATAGAAGATGCAGCCGAGGAGCATTTTCTAATTTTGTTAAGGAGATGTTTCTTTCAAGATGTAAAAAAAGATGAGTATGGCAGTATCGAATTTGTTAAAATACATGACTTGATACATGATGTTGCCCAAGAAGTAGGGAGGGAGGAAATCAGTGTCAAGACTTGTAATACAATGAATTTGGGAGAAACAATTCGTCATGTGCGTTATGGTAGTGATGATGTTTTAGAATGGCCTTTGGGAAGTAATAAGATACGTTCATTAATCTTTTGGAGAGGTAGTAAAGATTATGATAGACAAATAGAGAGGTGTATGCACCTAAGGGTGTTGGAGATGCGTAAGGTAGGTGTAAAAAAGTTGCCAAAGTCAATAGGTAAGCTGTTGCATTTAAGGTACCTTGACTTGTCTAGTAATAGTGATCTAGAGGTAATCCCTGATGAGATAACAAGGCTACATAATCTGCAGACATTACTTTTGTGTCATTGTTCAAAACTGAGGGAGTTACCAGAAGATTTTTGCAAACTGGTTAAACTTAGGCACTTAGATCTACTGTTCTGTTGGAAATTGAGAAGTATGCCGTGGGGAATGGATAAGTTGAGTAGTCTTAGAGTGCTACCATATTTTAAGGTTGGTAATAATAAGGGAGCTGTAACAAGAGCAGATAACAGCCTCAAAGCCCTTAAATCACTCACCCGTGTAACAGGATCATTGGAAATAGATATTGGAGAAGATTATAAAGAAGGGATGAGCATGAGTACTAGTAGTAGTAGTAGTAGTAGTAGT
>PYUH01000016.1:869909-897416 GCA_016808085.1 Suaeda aralocaspica
CCCCCCCCCCCCACACACACACACAAAAAAAAAGTGTTTTTCGTGTTTTCGGGGGCCTTTCGGGGATCTATCTCGTTTTCTCCCCTAATTTTACCCATCCTTGGATGACAGCGATCGTTTTTAACCTATAATAACTTGTTACTTATTTGATTTAGAGGAGAAAGACACTTTTTTTTGTCATTTCGGAATCTTCTTATGACATTTCCATCCTCAACAAGTTGTCTAAGGGCCATCTTTTGAACATGGGGGCTCCTTGAAAATTTTTTGTGAGTTTTTTTTCGAAACTCCAAAATCTCGGTAAATTGTGAATTATAGCCTTCGTTTTCGAATTCGAAGGGTTGTTCTAGGCTCCATCTTGTTTTTGCCTTGTAATTCTTCCACATATTGTCTTAGTTTTAAAAGTGTGGGCCTAGGCGCAAGGCGCCAAAATTGGGGCTTACGAATTAGTGCACTAGGCGCGCGCCTCTAGCGTTTTCTGGGTTTTTTTTCAACTTCTTTTATTATTTTTTTTTTATTATTGAGGCGCGCCTAGTTGCAAAGCGCAAGGTGCACAACCCTTTTACGCCTTGGTGCGCCTCTCGCTTTTTAAATATAAGTGTATGGTAAGTGACCCTAAGATGCCCTAACTTGCTTCGAGCCTTTAGTAACTTGTTATCTTTCTTCTTTAGAAAATTTCAGTTCTAACCTACTAGTGTTTTCGCTCTTGAACGACTCATCTTATGACTTGTCAGACCCCGAAAAGCGGCTTAGAGATTTCGGCACCTTTTTTTAAGACATTGGAACCTCCGAAAACTTTGAATGATTACATTTGTATTTGACTTCTGAAGGGTTGTCCCAAGTTTCATTTTTTTTTTTTAACTGTATTTCTCCACATGGCCCAAGTGACCGTTATTAAGGTTTTATACTGTTGTTCGAGAATCAGAGGCAAATTCAGATTCTACAATTCATACGCATTGCGTAAGCAATTGCATTATCTTTTTGACTTTTAAAGAGAGAAATTAAGTTCTACCTAGTTCTTTTGATCATCCGTTCATCCAATAGCCATTAGGTTTTTCATTTAACATTCTTGTCCATATTTGTAATGCATATGCATTGTCCATTGGCAATTTATCTAGTTAACACAGACTAATCAAACAGTTTGGGACAGTGTGAACTAAATTTTCAGATTACTACTAATAGAAACCTGGGACTAATAATACCAGAACAATGAGATTATTGATTGATTATTTTTGAAAGGACTACAAGGATAAATGGCTTGAGGCCATGACTCTCTAAAGTAGGTTTAGCCTACAACTCTCCCATAGTGAGTTTAGCTCACAACACTCAAAAGTTTTCGCTCAAATTTACACATCCCCTTCCCACTCTACTTAGCAATATATGTTGCAAAAGTTCTACCTAGCCTCTTTAACATTCTAGAAGCTTCTAAGTTAATATAAAATTCCTAAACTATCCTTGGTCTGATATTTGATTCATTACACTATCTAGTCTTTTAGCGTATACATGCTGTAGTTCTTGAAGCTCGTCATAATCTGTTTGTTATGCACTGTTTTGGTTATATTGTGCATCCAGTGAAAGTCATCCATGGAAATTATTAGGGGAGTGATGTAGTGGCCTCTAAGCCCTCCTAAACTCATTGGATGCCTTCTTTTTTTATGATGGAACTTTGATTTTCTAAAACTTCTGTCCATGTAACTCTCACGACTCACAAGTGCAATCTAATTTTCTTGTTCTATTTATAGGCGATGGCTGATTTCATGTCTTCGGTTATGGGGGATGTCTCCTTTAATCCATCAAAGCTAGTATTGACCTGTGGTGCCACTCCTGCAGTGGAGATGCTTTGCTTCTGTCTGGCAGACCATGGGAATGCATTTCTAATTCCAGCACCGTATTACGCTGGGTAACGTCCTTATCATAGTCTGTGATGTTTTAAATTAATTAATTTTACCAACACACTGTACAAATTTTATTTGTCATTGACCTTTTTAATCAAAAAATAACATCGCGGTCTACAGTTTTGACAGGGATCTAGTGCGTACAGGAGTAGAGCTGATACCCATCCATTGTCGGAGCTCTGATAACTTCACATTAAGTATTACTGCCATTGAGCAAGCGTATAATAATGCCAGAAAACGGGGACAAAAAGTTCGTGGGATCCTTTTTTCAAACCCTTCTAATCCAGTTGGAAACCTGCTATCAAGAGATACACTGTACAGCCTATTGGACTTTGCCAGGGAGAAAAACATTCACATTATTTCTGACGAAATATTTGCTGGTTCAATCTATGGAAATGAAGAATTTGTAAGCATGGCAAAGATCATCGAATCGGAAGAACTTGACAAGGATAGGGTTCATATCATATATGGGCTATCGAAAGATCTTTCTCTTGCTGGCTTTAGAGTTGGGGCCATTTATACATCTAATGAGAATGTATTAGCTGCAGCTAAAAAGCAAGCTAGGTTTTCTTCAATTTCTGCTCCAACACAGCGTCTGATAGTATCAATGCTGTCTGATACACGGTTCATTGAAGAATACAAAGAAATTAACGGAAAGAGGCTAAAGAGGGTGCATGATTTGTTTGTTGATGGTTTAGATAAACTTGGCATACCATGTGCTAGAAGTGATGGGGGTTTATACTGTTGGGCTGACTTCAGTGGATTAATTAAGCCGTTCAATGAAAAAGGGGAGCTTGATTTATGGGATAAGCTGCTGACTGTAGGTAAAGTAAATTTGACCCCTGGATCAGCCTTTCATTGCATTGAACCTGGGTGGTTTAGGTGTTGTTTCACTGCATTACCTGAAAAAGACATTCCCTTGGTTATGGAAAGGATTCAGAAAGTTTGTGAAAGCTGCAAATCACCCTAGCTGATATATCAGGAGCTCAAGTACTTAAAAATTCATAGATATCCAGCTGCAATGGTAACTATGAATCACTCAGTCGCAAGAGTGGATAATAAATCTTTACCAGAGTCATGGAGTTGATATTTATATTTTGCTAAGCATACAACATGGGTTAAGATCTTTTCTATGTTATTGTTGAAAGTTGTTTACATGAGAGGATATTGTTACATTGAAGAAATTAAAATGATGAGAAGACAGCTTCTATACAAAAAGCTGGAAAAAAAATGCTGTTCTCCTACAGTTTTAATGCCAGTAAGTCCTTCCTGAGAATATTTGTTAGCCCTCTGCCACTGGCCACCATATTGAAGCATCCGTGAGGTTTGTTCTTTTTAAAGTCCTGCCATTTTGCAACCAGACAAGCTATATTAGGAAGTACTTTATGTATATATGAAGGAATTATTTAAAGGCTAAATGCCCATTTTTGTCCGTCTGTAGAATATGAGGAAGTATATAACGATGATTTCTTTATTTGTTGAGGTAAAGACAGCTAAATAGCTGAGTACTTGTTTTAGTTGTTTCTTTCAATAGAGAGCAGCTATGCCTTTTTTGACATGCATGATTCTATGAAGTAAATCTGGATATTTTTGAGACCAGAAAAATTACCTTTTCCTGATTTGGTTTCTTCATATTGACTGCCTTTCGACGAAAACTTCTCCGTCGACTCTGCATTATTAGCTCTCCGAGGGTACATGGCCTTCTAATCACTCCACTTCGTCTGCCATCTCCAGCAAGTTTCTTATGCTCCACTAAAATTTGAGGTACCTTTTCAGGGGTTCTTTTCTCTTCAGGGTCTGTTCTCGGTTCAAGAAAGGCAGACTTTGGCGGATACAAAGGGAAAAGGTGAGCCAAAAACGCAGCACCCTTTAAGCTTGCATTTCTAGCTGCATAATCATTTGAATTGCTAATTTCTGGTGATAATGGGGCTCTCATATGCCCATCATTTTGCTGTTCTACATACGGGTTCCTCAAAGGTGTGAGGCGATTTGCCAGGAGAGAGGGGGCAGAGCAAAAGGACTCCTCTGATTGGATGCTCATTGCCTCAAAATCCAACTCTGACAACCAGTCTCGGTCGTCATAATCATCACCATAGAAGCTATCACCTTCATCACTCTCATTCTCATATTTGTTAAAATATGCTGGTGGTAAAGGTAAGCTCCCAATATCAGAAACTGTTTCTTGAGTCTTTCGTTTTGTTGATTCACGAGCAAAACATCGAAGTGGAGTCCCAGGTTTCTCCTCCCATTTGAAGGGAACAGAAGCTACATACTTCACGGGGAGGGGAACAGGATTTAAAGGCTCGGGCTTTGGCTGCCAATCCTTTTTGGGTGCTCCTGGCTTTTCTTCCCACAAAAATGGTACTGTAATCTCTTGTTTAATTTTCTTCCCACACTCGGTTTTTTCATGGTTTTCTTTGTCTTCCATTTGTGGCACTAAAGAATGAAGGGATGAATAGGAGTATAATTGAATCTATTGCCTTATGTTTTGGGTATGTCGAATATCCTTATATATTGAGATTAGTTAGTGGGTTAGGGAGTTAGTGGGAAAATCAACACCATATTGTTATGCTAATGGTGAATTTTCTCATGGTTGGGGTTCTGCCAAATTGGATTTGGTTTACTGAATTTCACCCTCTCAACTGTCTGTACCAAACCCACTTTGCTAATGCTCTTTTACTTCCTAATTCCTCTCTTTATTTCTTGCCACTTGGAAAAGTTGGTGCACTTCCGTCTTCCGTCTTCCATTTTAGTATCTTACAAGTTCTACATTTTTGTGGAAAAATACCGGTCGAAATTTAGAATGAAACTAGGCCGTTTAAATCAACAATTCAAAACCAAAAAAAAAAACCCCTAGAAGAATGAAAACTAGTTAGTTCCGCACGAAGTATTTGGTTTGTTGACTTTAAAAATCTGAAGTCTGAAGTAGAAGACACTATATTAAGCTGCCAAATGAAGAAATTATTTAAGGGCTCGTTTGATGCAAATGAGGAAAGTGGTGAACTCATCAAAAGACGGAAATTTCTTTTGATGGTTTTTAGTCATGAGATGGCCTCATGATACAGTTGACACAATAAAGGGCTTAAAATAAATGGTGCAAAGGGTGCAAGAAAGTTTGTATGACTAAGGCTCTGTTCTCCTTAACTTATTTTTGCTAATCTGAACTTATTTTTGCTGACCTAAACTTATTTTTGTTGAACTGAACTTATTTTTACTTATCTAAACTTATTTTTGCTAAACTGAACTTATTTTTGCTGAAATCATTAACAATTTATTAAGGATTGAAACTGATTTTTGCTGAACTGAACTTTTTTTTGCTGAAAATAAGTAAAAATAAAACGAGGAGAACAGAGCCTAAGGCATATTCATGTAAAAAAATCTCTCTACTAAATATGTTTTGAGTGACTATAATTAACCAAGAATAGAGCCTTCTAATGTTAGTATGTTACCACCAACACATGGTAAACATATATGACAAAAATTAGACGGGCCCTCGAACAAAGCTTGAGGACTTGAAAAACAGAGGCTATAGTTAATTGTAGCAATAAAGAGTATAATGTGGTGCCGTAAGAGGTAAAAAAGATGTGTATGGATGCCCAATTGGTGTACGGTAACCATAAAACATGCTCATAGTGGTTAAAATTGAGGGCAAGACCTCTTGGTGAAACCACTAGTCCATAAGTTGATGTTAGAAAGATGAAGCAAAAACTAGTAAAAAAATAATGACTATAATTGATGTTTTGGGATGGACCGTGGTGTTATTTGGTCATAGTATATAAAAAAGCTAAATCATTTATGCGATGGTTGTTGGTTTAGAAGAGAGTCATTTAGTACTAAAAAAAAAAAGAAATCCTAAGCGGAGGTCACCCAACACGTTCTTAGTGTCTATAATAATTGAAGTGTGCACTCTCACTTAGCTTACCACCAAACTATAGCAGAAATATAAATATGAATTAAAAATGAAACGAGCTGATCTACAAAGGTCCTACGAAAGCCTAAAATGAAAAATATATAATCATGCATTTCGGGAATTAGATTGAGATCGTAAATGACCTAAAATTATATTTGCTACTACATTACTTATGTTATTAGGAGAGTGGATGCAATCTAATTTTTACATGTGTCCTTAGATTCGAGGAAATTAACATCTCAAAAGATGGTTCATGGGTGACTAAAAAAAATGTAGCCACTTTAATTTTCTTTATAGTACGTAAATAATTATAAAACATTTACCATTTCTCTCATGCCTAACTTTTTTAGAGAACTCTTTAAAAACTTGTATCATTACTTTTATGACCTTTTTACTCTAAATCGCTTGGTCTAGGGTCATATCTTAGCCACACGAGCACCCATAAAATTTTTGGCAACTTTTATTTCAGGACTCCGGAACCTTAAATAATAATGAATAATGGCCTTTGTTTGAGGCCTCTGGAGGGGCCGCACCGGGCTCCGTCTTATTTTTGCCCTGTTTTTCTACTATATGCTATGGGCTACCACGAGACTCCCCACAATCGGTTTCAGCCCCTAAAAATCAGCTATAATCCCTCTTGCCTTTTCAAAAGAATGGAAAAACAGCTTTTTCCGAGACCTTTTAAAAATTATTATCACTCTTATTGCTTTTTCAACCCAAATTGCCTAGTCAAGGGTTATATATTTTGACCATACGAGCATCGTGAAAAGTTTTTGGCATCTTTTTTTCCGAGACTCCATAACCTCAAAAAACAGTGGATAATAGCGGTTGTCTCAGTCATGCTCCTACTTTTGCCCTGTTTTTTTTACCACGTGCTATGGGTCATCACTGGACTCCCTATGATCGGTTTCAACCACTAAAAATCTATTATCATCCCTCTTATGACTTTTTTCTGAAGAAGTGAAAAACAACTTTTTTCAAGACCCTCTAAAGCTTATTATCATTCCTTTTATGACCATTTCACCTTAAAACTCTTTGTCTGGATTTATATTTTGACCATATGGACATCATAATTAACTTTTGGCAAAAAAATTTTTCGAGGACCCCGATCAAAAAAAGTAGATAATAGCCTTTGATTATATTGAAATGTCTAAAGAGGCTGTCCTGGGCCCGCTCATATTCTTGCTCTGTTTTTTTACCATGCGCTATGAGCCATCACAGTACTCCCCACGATCAATTTCAACCCCTAAAAACCCATCATCATCCCCCTTATGTAGGGCTAGCAATCTCACCCGCATCCGTGGACATCCACCATACCCGATCCATTTATATGGATGAAANGCTGAAAATAAGTAAAAATAAAACGAGGAGAACAGAGCCTAAGGCATATTCATGTAAAAAAATCTCTCTACTAAATATGTTTTGAGTGACTATAATTAACCAAGAATAGAGCCTTCTAATGTTAGTATGTTACCACCAACACATGGTAAACATATATGACAAAAATTAGACGGGCCCTCGAACAAAGCTTGAGGACTTGAAAAACAGAGGCTATAGTTAATTGTAGCAATAAAGAGTATAATGTGGTGCCGTAAGAGGTAAAAAAGATGTGTATGGATGCCCAATTGGTGTACGGTAACCATAAAACATGCTCATAGTGGTTAAAATTGAGGGCAAGACCTCTTGGTGAAACCACTAGTCCATAAGTTGATGTTAGAAAGATGAAGCAAAAACTAGTAAAAAAATAATGACTATAATTGATGTTTTGGGATGGACCGTGGTGTTATTTGGTCATAGTATATAAAAAAGCTAAATCATTTATGCGATGGTTGTTGGTTTAGAAGAGAGTCATTTAGTACTAAAAAAAAAAAGAAATCCTAAGCGGAGGTCACCCAACACGTTCTTAGTGTCTATAATAATTGAAGTGTGCACTCTCACTTAGCTTACCACCAAACTATAGCAGAAATATAAATATGAATTAAAAATGAAACGAGCTGATCTACAAAGGTCCTACGAAAGCCTAAAATGAAAAATATATAATCATGCATTTCGGGAATTAGATTGAGATCGTAAATGACCTAAAATTATATTTGCTACTACATTACTTATGTTATTAGGAGAGTGGATGCAATCTAATTTTTACATGTGTCCTTAGATTCGAGGAAATTAACATCTCAAAAGATGGTTCATGGGTGACTAAAAAAAATGTAGCCACTTTAATTTTCTTTATAGTACGTAAATAATTATAAAACATTTACCATTTCTCTCATGCCTAACTTTTTTAGAGAACTCTTTAAAAACTTGTATCATTACTTTTATGACCTTTTTACTCTAAATCGCTTGGTCTAGGGTCATATCTTAGCCACACGAGCACCCATAAAATTTTTGGCAACTTTTATTTCAGGACTCCGGAACCTTAAATAATAATGAATAATGGCCTTTGTTTGAGGCCTCTGGAGGGGCCGCACCGGGCTCCGTCTTATTTTTGCCCTGTTTTTCTACTATATGCTATGGGCTACCACGAGACTCCCCACAATCGGTTTCAGCCCCTAAAAATCAGCTATAATCCCTCTTGCCTTTTCAAAAGAATGGAAAAACAGCTTTTTCCGAGACCTTTTAAAAATTATTATCACTCTTATTGCTTTTTCAACCCAAATTGCCTAGTCAAGGGTTATATATTTTGACCATACGAGCATCGTGAAAAGTTTTTGGCATCTTTTTTTCCGAGACTCCATAACCTCAAAAAACAGTGGATAATAGCGGTTGTCTCAGTCATGCTCCTACTTTTGCCCTGTTTTTTTTACCACGTGCTATGGGTCATCACTGGACTCCCTATGATCGGTTTCAACCACTAAAAATCTATTATCATCCCTCTTATGACTTTTTTCTGAAGAAGTGAAAAACAACTTTTTTCAAGACCCTCTAAAGCTTATTATCATTCCTTTTATGACCATTTCACCTTAAAACTCTTTGTCTGGATTTATATTTTGACCATATGGACATCATAATTAACTTTTGGCAAAAAAATTTTTCGAGGACCCCGATCAAAAAAAGTAGATAATAGCCTTTGATTATATTGAAATGTCTAAAGAGGCTGTCCTGGGCCCGCTCATATTCTTGCTCTGTTTTTTTACCATGCGCTATGAGCCATCACAGTACTCCCCACGATCAATTTCAACCCCTAAAAACCCATCATCATCCCCCTTATGTAGGGCTAGCAATCTCACCCGCATCCGTGGACATCCACCATACCCGATCCATTTATATGGATGAAAACCCGACAATATGTTGATTCAGGTGGATTATAATCCAACCCATCATCCATCCATCTTTCGAACCCTCCATTAAACCGTTACACAATAATTACAACCCTTGTTTTCTTTCCTTTTTGATAAATTTTTTTAATGAAATTGTGAAACACCCTCAATTAAAATAACATGATTTACAGTTAATTAAATAACACCCAAAATCATTAATTAATTAACTTAATAATTATACTAATAAGTAATAACCACCACCCCTTCTACTTTTCTGTCTTCCCCAACCACCCATTGAAGTCACCACAACCACTTTAAATTCTCTCCATTCGAAACCACAACCACCATCTCCAAACCACCAATTACTAGTCCACCACCTTGAGAGCACCACCACCACCTCATCTCATCTCGACACCTCACATGTGATCTCTTTGATCACCACCAAAACCCTGGTCGTCCTTCGATCTTGACGGTTGACACCACCAAAATCTGCGCTATCCTTCTATCTTCTACTTTTCTCTTTTCTGTAACTCACGACCACCACCTTAAACTACCCAAAACCACGATCCATGTCGTCCTTATTTTCTTCCTACTTCATCCTTCTCTTTTCTTCGATATTTTAGTCATAGTGTGTTTTCTTCGTCCTTCTCTTCTCTTTTCTTCAATTTTCGGTGGTTCTCTTGGTGATTTATTTTGCTCTGGGTGTGTTTTGGTGGTTGGGTGTGGTTTCGATGGCTGGTTGGTCAGGTGGGTTTCGTTTGTGATGGGTAAGAGGCTAGGACCTAGGGTTACATGGTTTTGGTAGGTTCAGGTGGTTGGGTAGTTTGATGGTGGCTGAGGTGGTGGTGGTGGGTTTTCTTGGGTGGTGGTTGTTGTGTTGGTGCTGTTTTGGTGGTGGTGGTTTGGTTGTGGTGTAGACGGTGGTTATTTTTTATTTTCTATATTCCATAATCATTATTTAGTTGTATGCATTTAACTATTCTTCACCATTATGAAATTTTGTATTGAAAAATGTGCAACCAAAAGTGTTGCGACTAAAGTGTAACAGAGGCAGTATCATTATTATACATGTATTGTAAGGTAGTTTTAGGCTTGTAATTAAGTGATCGATAAAAACAAATTACATGTTTAATTAACGTAACTTTTCAAATAAACTGATAAAATTTAAAGTCCACTAAATTAATGTTATTATTATTATTTTTTTTTTTTTGAGTAAAAATTAGTGTTGTGATTAGTTAAAAGGAATTAATAGTAAATAAAGATTGTATAATTATCCTCAATTTAATTACACATTATTTTTCGATCTTTCGAATATATATATTTATGTTTAGAACTTTCCATTTTTTATTTTCAAGCATTTTCCATGCTACGATATTTACCCGTGCAACAAATCCACGTACAAAATTTTCCTAAAACCTACCATGCCTTGAGTTATCCAACAAAAAAAAATCTTTTGCCTTGACAAATAAGTTAATTACAATAATAATACTATAAATATAGGTTTAAGACATGCACTATTACACCATACGTACGTCCAAAAACACTAATAAGCAAATTAAGCGCACATCTCCTTAATTACAAAATACTAATACTTCGTGAAAGATCGAGTGAAAGAAATCTGATCTCTTAATCGATTAGAGAAGAAAATATGGACTGCCGAGGCAACAACAACGACGACAACAACAACAACAACAACAACTCAAGCATGAATGTCAATGATCAACCACCTCAATGCGCGAACGGATGTGGCTTTTATGGAAAGCCGGCAACCCAAAACTTATGTTCCGTGTGTTACCGTGACTTCCTCAAGAAGGCTGCTCTACAACAAAGTCCTACTACAGAAAGTCATATGAAATCAGTATCCAACGATAATAGTGGTCTAAAGAATGAAAGCATTGCATTATTAGATGGTCATAATAACGATGATATAACTGGTTTTACTTCAAATTATACTTCAAGATTGAAGATGATAAAAACAAAGTGTACCATCAACCGTTGTGATGTATGCAAGAAACGAGTCGGGCTAACAGGTTTCGAGTGCCGATGTGGTGGGTTGTACTGCATGTCGCACCGTTACCCTGAAGAACACTGCTGTGACTTTGATCATAAGAAGCTTAAACTCAAGGCTCTTTCCGAGGAATTGTTTTCTGCTGCTTCGGATTTGAAGGCTGCCAAACTTCAACATAGAGCTTGAAATTCTTGTTGTAACTCGATCATGTAACTAATTAACGAATGAACATGTTAGTTAGCGTTATTATAACTCGTAAGACTAATATCTTTATTAACTTTAATTTGTTATATATGTAACAATGTTAACTAATTAAATTAGTTTGTAAATTTTTATGTTAATGCAATTATCGATCTCTTTTACGTTATTAATCATATACGTACCAAGTAGATGCATTGGTCAGTTGATCACTTTTGATCATATATAGTGACATAATAACAAGAATTTTTATGGATTGTTTCCTCGGTCTTTTATTTTCCTGGTTATTTCATTGTTTCATTGCATCGATGATATGATATATATTGATATCGATATCGATATAACCATTGCTAAATAGAATTTTCATAATTTCGTCTTGACTCTAGAGTCATGGTGTAAATTAAGTCGGGAAGATTTTGCCTCCTGATTTATCAATATTAATTTGTAGACGACGATGGTCTGTTATTCATCAGATCGAGTGAGATATATACAAGTTGATGAGTTTGTCCTAGATCGATACACCAGATATGCAATAAAATCTTTAGATATGATTTTGCACGAGCATGTAAATGTTATGAACATCCAACTTTCACTAGGAAATTGAACAAAGTGGTATACCAAGTCTGGTTATTGGTGTACGGTTGCCACACATGTTCGATCTTAGTGGTTAAAATTGAGGGCAACGCCTCATGGTGAAACCCGTTACACAATAAGCTGATGTTAAAAAGATGGAGCAAAAACTAGTAACAAAATAATGAAGATAATTGATGTTTTGGGGTGGTTCGTAATGTTATTGGATCCTTGTCACAGTACAAGAGGCCGAAGAGAGAGTCGTTTAGTAATGTAAAAAGTGTGATACGATGACGAAAGGGAAGAAAAGGCCCAAAAATGGTATTTCAAAAAAAAAAAAAAAAAAAAAAAAAATTCTAAAAAGGTCACCCAACACATTCTTAGTGGGCTATAATATATGGGGTGTGCACGGCCCTCCCACTTAGCTTACCACCAATCTATGGCAGAAATATAAACATGGATTAAAAATGAAACGAGCTAATTAATCTCCAAAGGTTCTACAAAAGCCTAAAATGAAAACTATAAAATCATGTATTTCGGGAATTAGATTGAGTTCGTAATTAAATGGCCTAAAATTATCTTTGCTGTTACATTACTTGTGGGGGAATTCCCATGCCAATCTAATTATTCCAAGTGCCCTTAGATTTGAGGAAATCAACATCTTAAAATAAGATGGTTCATGGGTGAATAAAAAAAATGTAGCCACTTTAATTTTCTTTACTACTCCCGCCGGCTCCATGTTAGTCGCAACGTGAACTTCGGCACGCATTTTGGGAAGAGTTTTGAAAGCATAAATGAGTGAATTTATCAAAAGAATTTTAGCTCTGATAACTTGTAGGTTACTTCTTGCATATGTCAAAAAAAATTTTGATTAGATTGCTCGTTTACATCTTCAAATCTATAATAGCATCTGCTTGTTTTCTCTTCCTTTTCTTATACTTTGTTTCTACTTCATTCTGCAGTGTCTGCATTCTCAGTCTGTCGCTTCTTCTCTTTTTACTCGTCTTTTCTTCGAGTGCTTCTGCTAGAACACCATTAACAGTTTTCTCTTCATTCTCAGCATGATGTTTCCTTTTCTTTTATTTTTTGAAAATTTAATTTATTTGAAAGGATAATGTTTCGTTACATTTGTAGATGTATGTAAAAAAATTTAATTATCAAGGAGGCAAGTGTTTAAATTCCCTATTTTGTAGTCGTGGAAACTGAGGGCAACCAAATAAGCACAAAAAACTAAAATATCAAATGGAGGAAAAATTAATCGTCAGAGAACTACTTAACATACATTGCTAAGTTTGGTAAGTATTATCTTGCATTGGCATAGCAAGTTAACAACAATTGCACTAGCAATAGAATTCGAGGAAACTAAACTAGCACCAAAGTCTCATAGATGATCTGTTTTCTAACAACCCATGATATTAAAAGTAACTCAAAATAAAATAATTCCGTCTATGCCATTTTCGATGGTAACACAAGTGAAACATGATAACAAAAGATGCTTCTGTCAGTTAAAATTGAAGTTAGGAAGTTTTCCACAAAGTTTACATCAACTATCTCATTAGGTAGGACGAAGATCAGGGATTTTATTACAATTTTGCGATAAAAATACATTAGAAATGTCAACAAGGCTTTCGAATGATTCCTTCAGGAAACACAACAAAATACATCAAAATGTTAGAAAACACATAAATAGAAGAATTCATTACCGCTTCAACCCGTCTCAATGCATAGCATTATCATGATCTGGCCCCCAATGTAACCATTATCCAGTTCATCTGCAATGCCATTGTCTGATCATCAAAGTTGTCAACACAAATATTTAAGTAGGCAGTAGCGCATCAACCAACATAAAACCTTGATTATTGCAGTTTATAGTCCATTCAAGTGTTTCTTTCCAAAAACTGAGATACACGTTTCTGTTTTCTTTCATTTGAATCTCCTGTAGTTGGGACAATCATCAACAAATGGGTCCCATTTTTACCCCTTAACCATAAACCACCCCCCCCCCAGGTCCACCGCCAACACAGCAACACCCCAACAATCAGTTGATAGGAAGTCGCATTTGCCAAAAATGTAGGCGTGTCTTTAGTACCAGTGACTACCAGGCCCACCTTGGGCAGCAGCTACCTTCCTAGCCAAGTATGGGGGCTTAGGCTGTAGCCCATTAGAACCTTCCATAGGCTCGTCTTCTCCTCTTTCATTTTTGCACCCAGGATTTCTTTTTGGGTACGAGCAGCTAGACGTAGCATATTGAGAGGGTACTGGTGGATTACGAACCACCCGTCGATCCATCCCCTCCGCTGTTGCTGCTGCACCACAGTTGTTGTACCGCAACAGGGTTCCTACAACCTTTCCTGGCCTCGCAGCAGCTCCTGTGGTAGGACAAAATAAAATAATTGTCACTAGTTAACAAAACTTGTACCTTTGTCAATCACCTGTCACAAGAGGTCAGCCAAAAATTTGTGCTGAATGAATTTTGACAGGATCATAGCCCTGTAGGATATTATGCTATGTATAGGCGTAGTTTACAACTTGCTCAAAACTCTTGTGTTCAATAGGAAGGGACAAACCATACTTTTTGTTGATTTGTTTTTCATTTGCACCAGAGTTCACACCCAACCAATTATAAAAGGGAGGAAACCAATACGCATGTTTATACTTCACCATGTATGATGGATCATGCATGAATGTCGGTAACACCATATACTACTCTGTAATTAGAATTTGAGCTGATCTCATCTCAGGAAGTCCACCGCAACTTTTTACACAACAATTAAGTTTCAGTGTTAAAGGTTGCTTTTAATGGGAAATAGAATTTCTTGCGTACAAGTTACTGAATGACAAGTGAAAATATCATAAAAATTTGATTCATAATTAGTTTCAACCAACAAAGTTTGAGTTTCTCCCTAATTTTTAGGTCCATCAAGTTCCAAGCCTCCAACATGATCCAAATTTCCCATGTTTAACTCATTCAGGTTCTTGAGTTGCACCATGCATGATATATTTCTACTTAAGCCCTTTGGCTAACAAAAAATAATTTGTGAAGATATACAAAATCAAATATGGTAGCAAATTAGCAACATTCATGACCAAAAAGATTCTTACCCTGTACATTTTGAGGAACTTGTAAAGGAAGTCTGGTCATCGGGATTGCCCCATTCCTGTCAGCATGTGGCTTTTCCGCTTCCTTAATGCGACATTTGGAGAGATCATCGGTGACCTCAGCAGAACCATGGGTGGAGTTATCTGAATATAACACACAAGGCCTGTGCAATGAAGTTGCTTTAATTTAGACGTCAAAAGATGGAACAAAAGTAACAACAGAAAATAACCATCATATATAAAAGAGAATACCTTGGCAAAGAAGCATGTTGTCTCTCAAGTGCAACACCAGTTGAACCATTTTTGTAGTGTTCCTCAAGGTAAGCAAACTGCTTTTTGAAGTGATCAACAGCACTACATAAAGATGAAAGGGAAAAGGCTTTCAGAACTCTGTTCAGCATTCTACAATTGTATAAGAAAAGATAAAGCCGGACCGCATGGCTGAATATCAATTCAATACCTCGGATACATGAAACTAGTTGGCTCTGAACCATCTAAAAATTCCTTCAACATCTTCGGATGATATTCAAGAATCTCTCTGTATATGAGTTCTCTTACATCATCTTTTGTCACTCTCCGTCTTTCAAATTCAAACTCCATTTTCGTCACAGGCTGAGCAGAGGGCTCCCTCTCAACCTTAGCCAAGCCCTTAAAGTATGGATCTGCAAGAGCCTAAAACATGAAGCAATACTAAATTCATCAGAAGAGTTCTAAATTCAAAGCTAGACGAGACTTTCAGCTGACATATAAAGCAAATCCAACCTCTTCAGCAGTAGGGCGGTCCTTGGGCTCAAATGCAAGCATTCTTTCTAACAAGCGCATGGCAAGAGGATCAGCATTGGGAAATTTATGGGTGAATGGGACAGCCTTTTTCTTGCGCATGCAACTCAAGTATCGCCTGGCTTTCTCATTGCGTATCTATAAGCACATCATTCAATTTAAAAAATCAATGAAAAAAATATATAAGGTAAAAGGATTAAGATCAGCAAAAGTTCAATGATGCAGATCAACAATCAAAATTTTAACACCCTGAAATAATAGTGTACTTAGAGCCAAACCCGGGCAATGGCATCAGCAGACGGAGTTCCCAACAAATCAGTCATCAGGTCCAGTTGATGGACCACATTCTTCCCAGGAAATAGAGGCTTCCCAGTAAGAAGTTCAGCAAAAATACAGCCAATGCTCCATATATCTATAGCTGGTGTGTACTGTAGAAATATAAACATATAAGATAATGGAAGAGAAAATAATGTAGCATATTATAAGACAAAAGCTATATGTCAAAGTATTCAGAAGTAAGGGAACAAGAATAACTAACTATGAAGTATAAACAGTAACCCTGCAGGAGTGCCAAAGAGGTATACTAGTAATACTATATATTTTCTAAAAGAACATCCTAAATTTTTTCTAAGCAACTCTATATTTGTGAGTTGTAAGACCATAAAGGCCCACAGAAACTTCATTAATCAACGAGCGATGCAGTAATTTCTAGCTTAAACAACATTACAAATTAATAGGATTAGCAATTTCCAGATATGACTTATGTTGTGAATTAAGGTAGCTTCCCTTATGAATTACTTCGCAAGCCTCAAAATTATCTACACATGAAATAAGTATTTCATTGTAGTAAAGCTCAAACTGTTTTGTCCCTCATTCCTATGCATTAAGACTGACAATGATATTGCGTGTAGTGTAAATCTATATAACTGCAGTGGATATTACAGCTGCAAATGGCAACAAAAAAGAGTGGGACTGAACTTATCATGTACTTGTTTCCAACACACCTCGCAGCTTATAATGAGAAGGTTCCTAAACAAAAAGAGGCTTCTATTTTCATCTATAAGCATTTGTATCTTGGGTATTTGTTTCAGTGGTGCTAGCAGATAACAATCAAGTGCAGAGAAGTCAGACTTGATCAGAGCAGTTAATAACTTAACATCCGTGAGGCACTAATCCCAAGATAATAGAAGATGGTTTTAGTGATGGTGAACGCAAGGGGGATGTTTAGTGATTATTTCACAAAGTTTTCAGTGTAGATTTTGAACAGGTTTGACTTACCCCATTGAGCCTTTTATTCCAGGTCAGCCCACAAGAGACATGTCAGCCGCTTAGGATATCCATTTCCAACTCTATTAAGCCAGCAAAGTAAGTAACTACAGGTCATCTTTGTGTTTTATTTTTCTTTTTCTCTATGTAGAAATTATTTCAGTGAACAATCTGGTTCGGTGTCACCTAGAATATGATCATTAGTTCAATTTCCTTGCATACGCTGAGTAGAAGTGATTTCAAGAACCCTTGGTTTTAGCAAATGAGAAGGTGATCACACCTCTTAGATTTTTTGTGGGTAAGAGAAGTCCTCATTGTAAAAGCGCATGCTTAGGCGCAAGAAAAACCGCCTCAAGTAGATGAGGTGCAACTACACCTGCAAGGCGCAAGGAGGCACGCCTAGGTGAGGCTCACTCCTTTTGATTTTTCTGGGATTTTTTTATTTTTTTTAATGTTTTTGTCAGTTATTCAACCTATGAGAGGCGCAAGGTGCACACACTTTTGCACTTCTCGCCTTATAAAACTAAGGTGATGCCTACAAATTACCATTAGAGCAATCCTAATTAGGGTGTTGGGTAATTGAACGAAATTAACACATGCAAGGCTGCCAACACGTAACTCCCAATGTTGGTTCAAATATAGAATCCATTTACATATCTACGGATTGGTATCCTGTACTCAATTACAATACCTTGAAAAAATTAAAAATTGGAAGAAAGTATTAGACTAGTTTAAAAAGTACATGACAGGTCAAATGCATTAGAACAGTTAAGAGGACCAATTTGCTCCAATTCAAAAGTAAAAGACCAACTTTTACAATTGCTAAATACTTATTGAATACATATTACTTCCCTTTCATGTATACACAATGTTGGGTCGGAGCGAAGAATTGGGAGATGTACATTAGTGAAGAGAAAGAGAAAAATAGTTCTAGATAACTTAATTAATAAGTTTGTTAAATTTACTATCTAAAGGTGGTCAAAATAACTCATCAGGTCCTTAATAGAGCAGTGTCATAATTGACATGCCATCTGTGTTTTTTACTCTAACAAGTGTACATCCCCAAATAATCATGATAAGATAAAGGTGTAAGCAATTCAACCATAGGTTTCAGACCCTTGAATCCTTGATGACCTTGTCATGTGTTGAAGGTTGACAAATATAATTTTCACAATGCATTTATTCAACTAAACAAGAGATTTAAAGAGAATGACCACATGGAATGATTAATTTTGGCTCAAAAAAATGAGGTTCTCGATCGCAAGGGATGCAGGAGGAAAATTTATGTGGATGACCATATGGAATAATTAATTTTGGTTCATGTAGCTGACCCCAATTTTTCGGGATTAAGGCTTTGATTGTTGATTTATTCAACTAAACAAGAAAAGTATGACGCTGCAATTTTTCCTTGTCTCACACTTCCTACTAGTTGACATTTGACTTCATACCCTTAGATTTACATATTGGTCACATTCAGCATTCAAGCACATGCTAAGTAAGTAAGTAGAGTTTGACAGGCATGCAAATACTATGCAAAATGTTCAAAACTATAGAATCATAATTCATAGTCCATGAAATAAGATTTAAAAGGGGAAAAGACACTAAACCAACACATGGTAGGCAGGATTCCAACATCATTCATAAAAGAAAAGGGAAAGCAAGCAGTACCAGTCCAATATTAAAAGGATCGATAATCTATCTCCAGGAAATACCAAATAACAGAAAATGTTGTTGAATTTGTACCTTGGAGAAGAAAGATCCACACAATTCAGGAGCCCTGTACCATCTTGTTGCCACATAATCCTAACAAGCAGAAAGTAGACATAATCACATATTAAAAAGTAAGAGTTTACAAAAATAGACAATCAACAAAATTTAAGCGCTAATAAAACAAGATAATGTGGCACTAAGTTCATGGAAGTTAACATACTGTCCAAAATATTGCTGTCGGAGTGTCATTAAAGGCCACCCTTGCAAGACCAAAATCACAGATTTTTAGCTTGCAGTCAGCGTTTGCTAAGATATTCTTTGGTTTCAAGTCTCGATGGAATACATTAGCTGCAAGGAAGAGTAATGTTTGAGTGAAACTGCTTTGAAGCTGTTAAATTCAGCAACAACAATCACCAAAACACAGGAATTTACCAGTGTGTATGTACTTCATTCCTCGAAGAAGCTGATACAAAAAGAATTGATAATGCTCCGGGGTCAAGTCATCATTAGCTTTAATGACTTGATGCAGATCAGACTCCATCAACTCAAAAACAACATAAATGTCTTTAAATTCTCTTCTCGAAGGGGGCAACAAAATGTGCTTTATTTCAACAATATCTGGATGACGCAACAGCCGAAGAAGTTTAATTTCACGTAAGATACGAGTGGCATCTGAGACATGCTCAAATATATCATTTATCTTCTTGATTGCTACTTTCTCTCCAAGATGAGTATCATATGCAGAACAAACAACACCATAACTCCCTTTACCAATCACCTCCTCTATCTTATACCGGCTACCCTCACCATATTCCGTAAAAAAATCAACATCTACAGATGTCTGCATCAAGAAATTCAAACCCATATTATTTATTATCTATCATAGTTCATCAATTAAGCCATAATGTCTCCCAAACAAACAAACAAAAAAAAACACACTTTTCTTATGAACATGTTAACAATCAAAATACCATCTACAACCAATCAATCAATAAAGGCCTTGATCTAACAAGTGGGGTCGGTCAACATCAAAAATACAAATTTAAGTTCGATTCAGTATCATATTTATAGAAAATCCAAGATCTAAGCACATTTTTTTCTTTAAAACATATTGGATCAAAGATACAAAAGGGGCTAATTGCTTGCTGCAACAGACTGATCCATTATTAACAAGCAATTTATAAAATTAGTTAATCTCATTTACTAAAAAAAAGCATGAAGATTCTCCATGATAATAGAAGAATAATCCATCAAAAAGATTCATTCTTATCAAACTACTAGCACAGACGAGCAAAAAGAATTTGAAAATTAAAAAAAAAAAAATCTATACAATGAAAATATTGAAAGAATCACTATTTCACAATAAGAATTAAAGTAATAAAACAACACAAAAGAGCTCAATCCTAGCTAGATAAAGCACCTCATATCCTAAAAAATGTAACTCATTTCAATAAAATCAACATTAACAAGGAAAATAAATTATTTTTTCAGTCCAAATGCAGCATAATCATTAACAAAAACAATAAATAATCTATTAACATTAAATTAAAATAAGAACTTGAACTAAGTATAAAAGCTTAAATGAAATAAATTAGATCAAATTTGAGCTAAACAATCACCTTTCTTCTTTGATCAGGTTGCATTTTTGTCTCAAAGCATTAAAGACCCTTTGATCTTAGTAAATCAGCTTACATAAATCACTTAAAACCCAGATCAAAAACAATAAAAATGCCCTAAAAGCGGCAAAATTCACTAAAAGAATATCAACTAAATTAAACTAAAAACACTAAATTACTCACAAACCCCAGTTGAAAAAAGAATCTTTTAGCTAATATAAAACACCCAAAATCAAAAACAAACAAACAAAAAAAAAAACCTAAATTCCTAGATCCAAATTGCTTTTTTCAAAGGGGAAATAGATCAAAAACCAAAGAATTTAAACCTAAATAATACCCCAAAACTCCAGAATCAAGAACAAAATGATTAAATGAAGGAGTTCAATAAAGGGGATAACTTTAGTGAAAATAAAAGGAATAAAAATCAGGGAAAATTCAAGTTTAAGTGAAGAATCTAAAAACAACCCAATAACATGAACACAAAACAAAGATATGGGTAACAAAGATTTTTTCTTGGGTATTAAAGATTTAATCTTGGGTATAGAAAAACCAAAGAAAATGTTAAAAAAAAATTAAAAGAAAAAAAAAACAAATTGGAAGTTGAAACGGGTTTTTCTGAGACCCCCACAAAAGATTAGATCTTTTTAGAGAGAGAATGAATGAATGAGGAGAGAGAAAGAAGGGTTGATTTGATTTGAAGTTGGATGAACAGTGATAATGTTTTTGGGTGCTTCAAGCAGAAGAACAAAGAAAAGTGAGATAAGAGTGAAAAAAAAAAAAACCACAGAAAAATTTTGGGGATTTTTTGATTTTCTTGGGTTTTTTTTTTTAAATTTTAAATTGAGGGATTAATAAAGAAAAAAAGTGGATAAATATGGGATAAAATTTGGATGAAATTTTATTTTAGAGTTAAGTGTTAGTTGTAATAAATTAAATTTGTTGCAACTGTACTCCACATAATTTGACAGAGGATAATGACAGTTGATGACATGAAAGAAAAAGGAGAAACTTTTCTGTGAGAAATTAATTAAATAAAGAAAGTCCAAGTCACAACTCAACATTGATAAAGGTGTTGCACCTCTAAATAATTTTATAAAAATATTTAAAAAAAGGAAAGAAAGTATTCCATTTTGTGCTTTATTTGGGGCATTTTGTGCCACCTATTTTGTTCTACAATTAAATTTGGCTTAAGTGGTTAGACAAAAACAATGCACAAGATTGGAATATGAATGATCTTTCTCCTTTGACTTCACTCTTTTGATTGTGGTTATGAGTTTATGACTAGCAAATTCAATGATAAGAGTCTAGCTTTATTAGTCAAGAGTAATCGCGTACTCTTGCCTAATTATTAAGCATGGGAAGAATGGATCGACTAGAATTAATTCATTCAAACCGAATAATATTGGATTGCAAAAGTTGTCAATTTTTCAAATACAATCACATGGGAATAATCAAATGAGAATCATGCTCAAATGTCACAATTACAACATAATTTTACAAGTGGTTTTTTTATGTGAAAAGACTAACATTCTAGCGACATGTAAAAATGTATCAAAAGATCTACTAAATGATTATAATTGTTGTGAGTGAGACAATTATTTGATCCAAATTGTTATGTAGAGTGTTTATTATATACAAACTTCATTTTAGATTTGGCTTGACTTTATATTAGTTAAATAGTTATTAGCATCAATGATATTTCGGATCATTGCATATTTATCATGATCAAGTGATTAAAATTGATAGAACTAATAAATTATGTGAATTAAAAAAGAAAAAAAAAGAATTGTCATATTTAACTATAACCAATGTAATTATATGGCTTTAGTAGTTATACGTAAAAAAAATCACTTAAAATTTTATGTTTACATTGTTAATAAAACTTAATTAATGAATTAATGGTAACATGTTTACTTTAGAGATAAGAACTTTAAATGTTCAAAATTTGTTTTTAGAACGTTGGATGAAATAGCGTTATGTCAAGTTGTCACTATGGGTAACGAAACAACTACAAAGTACAATATAACTATGCCGGTAAAATTACATTCGAAAGGAGTTGTTGACAATGTACAAGACTCAAGTGTACAACTGTACAAGATGCAAGTGTATCTATGTTAATATGATAACAATTAGTGTTCAATTTTTTTTTGAAAGGAACATTAGTGTTCAATTGGTGCAAGTGTATTTTGGTGCAAGTGTATGAATTCGGTTATTGTGCAAGTTAATATGATTGATAACAACCAGTGCTCAAGTGGTGCAACCAGTGCAAGTGTTTAATTCAGTTATTGATAAAGCTTTAGAGGGGTGGCCGCTCACCGATGAGAATACATAGTAGCTTAATTGGATGTCACGCCATAAATCGACCCTGCTAAATGTTACAAAAAAGCTAAACTGATACTAAGAAACAAGAGTACTAATAGGGAGCCCATAAGTCATTACATGCAACTCTTATTATCCTCTAATACAACGTCACATGTATATGCATATGACAGACGAGCCAAACCATAAATCAATAGCTCATAATTTATTAACACAGCCCCATAATTTGCATGAAATACCCAGAATACCTAATCAACACTCCCACAAATCTTACTTGATGTGTTTTTTAAACCATTCCAACATATCTTGGTGTGCTTCCTCGGCAGCCTTCACAGCTGCAGCATCTTCTGTATTATATCTGACTGTCCATCCATGGACAACTCCAGGGAATATCTTGCAAAATCCATCCACCTATATAAACAAACAAGAGAAATCAGATAAATGAAAAAAAGGCCATTCTTTCACAATTATAATTTCAATATTTCACGGCTGTGGTTCAACTACATGGGTATGGGCATGGGCATGGGCATGGGCATGGGCGTTGGCATGGGCATGGGCGTTGGCATGGGCATGGGCGTTGGCATGGGCATGGGCATGGGCATCGGCAGAAGGATAAACAAAATGGAAAATGCACAAGACAAATTGACAAAACATTCTACATTTCAGATTTCTGCACGAATTATCTTTACTGCTTTATGGTTATGTCTCAATGTCTCAGCGTGTACACTGGCTACATTTTCAAAGGATAAACAACCAAATACCAGTTTTTGTTACGCAAGCAATATACTTCCCAATATTGGTTGCAATTAAGCGGCAGAAGCAACAACTCTTAAAAGACAGAGAAAGCGTGAGAATATTCGTACCTCAGGCTTAGCATTCAAGGCCTCCTCAAACTGCTTCACGAGCTCAGGTGGAGATAAGTGGTCAGTCTCCGCCCCTAGAACAGCAAGTGGCACCTTAACACCTGTCACCGATTGAACAAAAAATACCAACTAAATTCAAAATTTCACATGAAAACCAAACCCTAGATGAAGGAAAATCAACTCAATTTAACAATTCATTTTTTTTACTACAAGAATTCAGGCATCCAGGGTAAAAAGACTCATTTATGGCAGTGATTCCTAATACCACAAGCTTTATGAAAGAATGACAAAGGACTAAACAATCCTAGTGTTAAAGATACCTTCCCCTTCAAAAAACCTTAGGAAACATATAAGTCCATTAATAAGTCTATTGTAAGAGCGACATTGGATGGTAGGAGATCAGTGGAAGCACATCTATTAATGGAAATGCTTATTGCAATTGTTCTCCTATTGAATATACCCATTAATATTGTCCTACATTGTATAATCTCGAATCTAAAAGCTTGTTTGGATACAAAAGGGGGAGGGAGAAGGAGGGAAGAGAAAGGAAAGGAAGGGGATGGGAAGTGAGGGAAAGGGTGATGAAGATTATTTCTTTTGTTTGGATGGCAAAGGGGATTTGAAGGAAAGGGAGGTGGAAGAAGGTGAAGTTGCAAGGGTAGGACTTAGGATGGGAGACAACTCATGATAAAAAAAATCAGATTATTTTCCTTCCAAATCTTCTCAATTTTGGAAGGATTTGTTGTTTAAGAAAGAAGGAAGACTAAATCCCTCCATTTCTCTTCCTCCCAATTTCCTCTCCTTCCATGTTTCCTATCCAAAAGGAGGAAATTGCATCCCTTCCTCTCCCTCTCCTTCCTTTCCTTCCTTTTTTCGGTACCCAAATGAGCTGTAAAGTCTTCATTGAAGCTTCTGCCTTTGGGGTTTATCCTTGCCATTTTCATACTTGGAGGAAGAACCTATAGAGCTAGGAAGTAGAGGAAAGTGGGGTGAAGAAGTAGAGAAAATCGTTAAGAAAAGTAGGGTAAAATGACCCAAAGACAAGACGGTAAGTGCCTACGTTCCACCAAGTAGTTGAGGTAGTTAGTAAGGAGGAGGTTGAAGGTTGAATCAGAAATCTATGCCAGGTGTTAGTCATTGACACAAATTAGAAGAACATAAGTCACATAGAAATATTGATGGGATAAAGCCAATCACATCTGATTCTAATTGGATGAGATATATTAGCATATAATACACTAATACACACAAACCATTTTTGTGTGTCTATAATGTTGAAAAGGGGTCTTCTTGTGAGAAGAATAGATGCTCAGTCACCTGCCTTTCAAACTATGGTAGTAAATTACCAAAGTATAAATTTTCAAATGTGATTAATTGCACGTTTTTACTCTGTATATAGAAGTCCAATACTGAACGGTAAATATTGCCCCTGATTCTGAAACACAAAATAATGTAAATACCCTGGCAACTGATTCTTACAAAAAAAGCCTAAATGCACCACATATAAGCACACATCAATGCTAAGGATGCCTCGGTTCTGACTATTTATCAAGGAAAGAATTACAGCTTGATGGAGTGAAGCTCTTGTGAAAACTTCCCGGCCGGACCCCAAGCAAGTATATGCTTGTGCACATATGCTTTTGTACTCCAATTGAATGACAATATGGCACAGGTGTTAAATTATGAACAAAGATTCAAATCATTCAATGGCATGTTTACAAATAAAGATTAAATTTTTATAACCTCAGAAATCCAAAGAAATTAAAGAAGATAGAGGTGTAAAGCATAGTAGGTTACTAGGTTATAAAAATTCACTTTGTATGATAGATTGAACCTTACTTTTAACCTCATCCACAGTAACAAAGGAAGGATGTAGGAAAACTCCTGCTTGAATGTATTCATCACTTTGCGCCAGTTGCACAACCACTTTGGCTGGATTGAGTCATTAATTAAAAATTACAGAAAGAAAGAAAAGGCAAGTCAGTAAAAAAATGCAGTGCATCCTAACTCTTGTCCCATCTAATTACAAATTATAATCACATTGGCAAATCGTTTTGCAAATGGGAAAGGGAAAATTTGAAACAAAAAACAGGACCCTTACCTCCCCAACAAAAGCCAGCTGCTCCTATCTTGGATATACCTTTCTGCTTTAGAGATTCGATTACAACCTTTGCCTCTTCAGATGCTTTGTCCTAAAAGACACAAATACATATGCATAGATCAGAGCCATAAATGACAACAAAAAAAGGGTGGCCATTCACAAACACTAGTTGGCTACATAATTAACATGGGTTGTCAGGATATTTTGCTACTTATAATGCTACACCAATGAGGGGACTTCTTAAAATTTTCCCATATAAATGATTGAAAGATAATGAAAAAGGTTAAACAACTATAAATACCTTCTAGTAAAATCAATTCATGCCTTGATATAGGGGTAGAAATAATGTGACATATGACAAGTATTTGCTGAAACATGAAGTATACTACAAGAGCTAACATGGATAACTCTTGCCATAGATCTAGGGTACAATAACTTCAATAGATGATGAGATAATAACCAAATGTTAAGACTTTATTTTTCATTTTACCTGTATTGTCTACACAGATGATTAATGTAACAAACATCATTGGCTACATTCGAATAAAACGAACGATCATGAATCAGCTAATCCATATTAAATAAGCACATCAGCAGAGCACAAATTAGTGAATCAAAAAGAATATACTCTGAACTTTTTCGTAATACAATGTCATCCACATTGACCAGCATCAACAACAAATGCAAAACTTACCGGACCATGGTCTTTAATCCAAGCTTGAATTGGTCTCTCGGTGTTCTGAGGATTGTAGGGGTCCCCATGGAGGAAGTCAGGGACAACAGCGAAAAAACCAGCAGCACCAACTTTGTCTGCAAGTTTCCTGTAGAAAAACCAGTGTTCAATTGCAGCAAACAGTATCAGCTAATTATTAATTTATTACATTAGTCATTTATGTCACACCAGTCCACTGGTTGATTTGAAACTCGAATAATTTCACACTGGTTTCAAATCAACTAGTCAACTACGCACACGATTCACTAATCACAACCACCTTTTCCAAATACTCCAAACATACAAATAAAACTCACTAATCACTAATGCATGAATTCAAGCAACATATGGATGGCACCATGAAACATTATAACAAAATGATACATTTTTTAAAGAGGATGCAGCATCTCAAATTTCATAACCCTATATATATATATATGTGTGTGTGAGGGGTATATTTTGAAGTGACCATCAAGTAGAACAATGATAAATTATGTGATTTGGGGTTTATGAAATTTGAGATTTTTTAATGCTAGGGAGCCACAAGTGCGGGGTGAGAAGACCCCATGATCTCCTAGAACCAGGAAGGAAGCTTTAACCACTTAAATTATCCCTCACCCTCGTGAAAATGAGATGACTTTATCATTGTAAACAACTTTGAAAAGTTAGCCAAAATCGCGAATCAGATCGTCTTGGCAGAAATTTGGGTTAAAAGCTAAAAAATTTGGATTAAAAGGTCGCCATCAAACCACAAGCTAACTCAAATGACTATAAGGAATCACTTTCTAAATTGTAATTAACACTTCACTATTTCTGCAAGCATTTAATTACCCTAAATTCATAACAGCTGCTAAACTAATAATTGTACATGACAAAACCAACACTAGTATGAGATAATTAACAAAGGGTACAAAACCAACACTAGTACGAGATAATTAATAAAGGGTCATCATAAGTTCATCAATTTGTGCAAAGCAAATTATTCCATAATTATTGAACAAATCAACAACTAATTACATATTATCTACAAGATTATATTTCCTAAAACCAAGAAATTGAAATAAAATAATTAACAAGCATAATACCTCAAGTTTGGAGCTTCATATCCTGCAAATCAAAAGAAAAAAATTACGAATAATTAACACCAAAAATTCCCAGAAATAACATCTACAATTACAAAAAAAAAAAAAAAAAAAAAAAAAAAAA
>PYUH01000016.1:897935-927711 GCA_016808085.1 Suaeda aralocaspica
AAAAATTTCAATCGCCCATTTCAATTGACCTTTCAAAATTTTCTGGGGTACAAAAAAAAAAAAAAAAAAAAAAAAAAAAAAAGTACCCCAGAAAATTTTGAAAGGTCAATTGAAATGGGCGATTGAAATTTTTTTTTTTTTTTAAATTACCATAAACATCAGAGATGAGAAGAACAGCAAGTTTGGATTCAGGAGAACCAGAAAAGTAAGAATTGAGACCACCAACTTTATCAACATGTCCAATTCCACTACTTGAGTTTAATGTTGGAGGATTATCACAGCATTGTGCACCTGCCATTTTCACGTTTTTGTTTTTGTTATGCTTTTTTCAAACAAATGGTGAAATGAAGAGAGAAGATACGTGGTTTGTTTGAGTTTGTAGTGTCTAGATGCTCCGAGAAGCGATAATGTAACTACTTCTCGGCTCGGACGATGACTTGGGTCATTGGTTGCATATATGTAATTCGAAGTATACTTAATTAATGAAATATTATACTTCGTATAATGAATAAAGTATATGTGAGTGGTGATAAACATATGTATTTATAATTAAAATTGGAGTTGCATAAGTTTAATTAATGTAATTGACTAAGGGTTTGTTTACTCCATAAGAGAACTGAACTAATTTCAAATTAAAGTAAACAGACCCTAAGCCTTCAATGAGTTTAAACAAATGATGAAATGAAGAGAGAGAAGATACGTGGGTTGTTTGAGTTTGTGGTGTTTAGATGCTCCGAGGAACGAAACCAATGAGGCAAAGTTTTAGTAAAACCTTGTGTGTATACTGTATAGTATAAGTTGTGATCGGGTATAATTGGTCAGTTATTTGTCACCAATAAGACAAAATAAATAAAATAGTTAAACCCGATTAATAGGATTAACAATTGTCTTTCCGAGTTATAAGTAGGATAATAGGGATCAATTTTATAGGAAAGCGTTATAATTCTATTAGTTCTAAAAAGTCAAAATTGTATTAATGGTCTTAGTTGATTAATCATTAACTAAAAACCGTAAAAAGCTAATAACGGAAATTAAACTAAGGATTGACTTAAACTGACTAAAAGCTTTGCGAAATTGTTTCATCGTGAACAATTAGTAGATTGACAAAGCATAATTCAATAAGTTTCACAACATTTATCAAATTATGGCTGACTATATCTCTCGAATTTAGAAACTCGACCCTCAAAACTTATGTAGTAGCTCTTGCTTAGACTCGATTTACCAATTATTCTATGGCTTATTGTGGTTTGTTACCTCTCGATATCGAATATGACAATTAAGTGTGACCATAATTAAATGACAAGCAATTGTACTTCGTAATAGGAACTTGACTACTAATATGAAATAAATTACTCAACACAAAGCTACCCCATTAACAAATTCATGGATTCCTTAAACCAAAAAAAAAAAATCATGATTGCAAAACACAAGCACAAACATTCAATGGAATTTACTATTAAACAATTAATTAAAATTAAGAAGAATAACTCACAAACCCTAATTATCAAACTAATTACATTTAACAAACTAATTAACAATGAAAATATAAACTATGGATCTTACAAAGGATCCTACAAAACATAAACTATTGCAAATTGGGGTTTGTTCATGTTGGATTTATTATTTGTTTTGGTGAGTTTATTGTTGGATTATTGGAGTTGAATTGTGGAATTTGTTTGATAATTTTCAAAATAAAGCAATTGATTGAATGAGTTGAATTGTCGGAGTTAAATGGTTGAATTTACTTGATTGAATTGAGCTGCTGGTGTTGTGTTTGTTGGAATTACTAGGTAAATACTTTCACAATGAAGAACATATCATTAGGTAAATTTTACGATTTTATTATTTTGTTTGATTATGTGTTAATTTTTGATGTTAGTCATGATTTTTTAGTACTTGAGTTAACCATAGTTATTTTATCTCTCCTCAAAAGGGATTGAGTACCTTAACAAATAAAAAATAAATAAAATTAAAAGTTGGGTGGAACAAATTAAAAGTTTAGTACTCAATTGTTATCTTAACTCCAGTGAATTTAGGAAACCATTAAAAAAAAAAAGGGGGAATCTTGCAAAAAAAAGTGGAGAAAAAAAAAGAATTGTCTCTTTTTTTATGCAATATTTCTTGAATCGATTTATTGATTAATCTTGACATCTAGTAATGTGAGGTGTGTGTATTAGTGTAAAACTCCAACCAACTGAGTTATCTCTCACTCTCAATTATGTGTATTAGTTTGCTATATAATAATTACTCGATCGTATTTTTTAGTTTGTCTTTTGACATGGGCTAACTTCCAACATCATGCATTTTCTTTCTCCTCGTTCTTCTCTTTCCCTTGCCTCATTAGGGAAGATACGAAGTATAAAAGCATAATGCATTGGTTGTGCTTGCAAATTGCAATGGCACACGCCATACCCGGGTACGGGTACACATACAGATACGCATACCATATTCACTTCAATCTACGATTGAAACACAAGTAGAGGCTACATTTTATTAAAACATACAAGTACTTAAACCTCCATACATGGCAATATAGCATTAACATCAGCAATACTGCAATACATCTATCAATTCGCAAATGTTTTAAAATGGAATTGTTTGCCAAACAAATGGTGCTGTATGAAGAGCTAGTGTTTATTTGGAGGTCAACTAAGGCTGTGTTCATATGCAAATAAGAAAGAGGATTACAATCGATTAATATTGATAGAATCAACTAGTAAATGCCCTACGCTCGCAACACAATCGGCTATGCGATTACCTTCTCTACAGATATGACTAATAATCTAATATTATACTGGTGGAGTCTTTGTAGCATAAAGGACCTCGTTAACTAGCTGACCATAAATGAATTATTGGGATTGGAATTCTTTATTGTATATTGGATTGACAGGAAAGCTTATTATTCTTAAGCTTGTATATAATGGTACGTTTTAGCTATTATCTAAGGGTGTGTTCTCTTCAGTCTTCATGATAATTTTGTCCCTATCAATTCCAATCCATTCCTATCTCGTCTTATCTATTCAATCCATCCTAAACTAATTAATTTTATCTTATCCTTTCAATCCATTTTAGTTCAATCCAACCGAATCCAATTAGTTCCTACTCAATCCCCTTAATTCCCGAAGAGAATGCACCCTAAATGGAGAACAAAAAGGCAATAATTTCACTTTTTTTCCCAAACATATTATTATTAGCTCTACAAATAAGACTAACATAATATGAAATTACTCTTTGATTTACCTCAAAATGGCGAGAAATAAGAAACATTATCATTACCATTTAAAAAATTGCTGGTAGCCCTATTTTATCATTTGAGTAATTAGCCTTTTGTGCTACTAATCCAATTTCCCCATTAAAATAATCTTTTAACTCAATTACAAAGTACATATACACAGTAAATAAGTGGCTACACCATTAATTAAATACGGATTGGGTTGATGGATATTGTAGTGTGCCAAATAATATAGTTGCCATGTTGAATTGTAAAGCGACACCCTGTTCATAAAAAAAAACTCCTACATGATAAATTGTAAGAATAAACATTACTTTTCGTATATATAATACAGAATAATTGATTTAAAAACAAAAATTAAATCACTTTTGAACTACAAGTGTAGAACGCTTAAATCTAAACTCAACTCAATACTCTTACAAAAGAAAATAGTATATGATGTTACTTTTCACCTCAGTGAGTTGCCATATACTTTAAGCACAATTATCCCCACAATGTTAACAATGACACATTTATGCCTTCCACTTCATGTCATCATCAAACTACAGCTACACTTACAAACAACAAAAAATAAACTATCCAAAGACAATAGACATATTAGAATTGTCCCAATACCCTTATCACACTTTTTTAATAATGTTCGTGTAGAATCACATAGAAACATACCAACCCCAAAGACCAAACGACAATCATTTGTGATTTAGTGATTATGTGATCAAAATCAGAGAAAAGTTCTTTCTTTTTCTTTTTCTGTTTTTTTTTTTTAAAAAAAAAATATTTTATATAGTTTACATCTGCAAGACAAGATAAGTACGTGTTAAAGTTATATTAGAGTGATGAAAGTAAATAAATAAGAATATTATAAACTTCTTTCACTTGTTTTTGAAAGCAAATTATACGTATCCTACTTTTATTCGAATTAAAAATGAAGTATTAAGAAGTTTCAAAAATTAGAGGATGAAATCAAAGCCCTCTAATTTAACCTATACTCATTTAACTTTGTAAACAAATTAACCATTACCTTAGAAGGACTAATTCCTTGACATCCTTTTCTTTAAAGTATCGTCTTTGCCCGATATCACTATTTTGCTAGGATTTTAAAACACTTCACATCAATTTCTTTTACGGAGTATTAAATAACTAATTCAATGTTGTTATAGCTACTCCCTACTTACCTTTTTTCCCTTCTTATCTAGCATATGTACCTATATATATATATATAATGAAAGTAGCAACATAAGATTATATATCGACGTCTCATGAGTCATGATATTATTTAGTGGCAGGGCCGGGGCTGAGGTTTTGGAGGCCTTGTTCAAATTTTTAATACAAGGTCTTTAAATCTAAAATTTACTTTTTTTTTATTAAAAAAATAATTATTTTATTAATTAGATAAACTTAGTACATAAAGACATAAGAACATGAAAACACATGCATATTCACTGGAAACGTGATTCTCGTATTACATTTTGTGAAACAAAATCATCTATAATGTTTTTCATATCAATTTTACTATAATGTTTTTCATCTATAATGTGAAGGAGGAGTAATGTGGAGCAAGAATCAAACCCGGGTTCTTGGATTATAAATCAACTCCTCATACCACTGAGTCAAGTAATACTTTTATTATAACATCTCTTACAAATAATATATCTAATAATACGAGGCCCCTGAAATCACAAGGCCCTGCGCGGGCTAAGCGCTAGGCCTGTTTAGTGGATTGAACCACTAACCCACTCACACTGATGATCTAATTTGCTTATAAGTTATAAGTACTTATTATGGTAACATAAGTAGATAAATCATTACTTTGCAGTTTGAAGGTCAAATTCTCCCCAAAAAAAAAAAAAAAAAAAAGAAAAGCAAAATGTGTAGTTGTGTACATAATGTATAATCGTTAGTTGTGATCGGATCTAAGTTTTATTTACATTATTTTATGTATTAAACTTATGAAGTTATGATTATCTAACTTTCAAAGAATTACACATATGGACTACATCATTCCAAAAGGTGGGAATGAAAGGTGGTAATGATGTTTTAGGAAAATATGACATTATGAGAACTTGTTGGTTTCAGAATATTGGAATCTCACTTGAATATTTAACACCATAAAGCATTATATATATATATATATATATATATATATATATATATATATATATTTGGAGGGGCATACCATAAAGCCTAACTTCTTGACTCTAAAAGTGGAAGTAGAGTAAAAACTAAAAACCATGTGGCCCTTAAAATGACCCCATTTATGATGCATGTGAAGCTGTTTATTATAGTTGATGTGGATCTTTGGATCCGCACGACTTATGTCTTTTTTTTGAGCTTATTTGAAGTGAAATAAATGAAATAGAAATGAAACAAATATACTTTATATAAAATGTTAACTTAAAAGTCTTTAAAATAAATTGAAATGAATTAAAATGAATTGAAAATAAGTTATAAAAAACAAATTCTAATAGTCGGTTTGACACTTCTTCTTCATGTCTTAATGTGTTTTGGTGATATATGCAAGGAAAAAACATTATCTTGTCGGATATAATTATTATATAAACTTGGTTGTATCATGATTCATGAAGTTTTTAAGTATGCTGCCTTTTTTTTTTTTTTTTTTTTTTTTTTTNTTTTTTTTTTTTTTTTTTTTTTTTTTTTTGTAATTTAGACAACTACATTTTGTAATTAGAGATAGTAGATACTATATTAATTGACTAAAATGGACTATTATTAAATCATATATGAAGCAAGCACATGGTTTGTTTCATACTCTATTCATATCATAAATCCAACTTACTCATTTGAATCCCTAAATTTTTTTTTTTTTTAACAATGTAATTCCTTAAAAAAAAAAAAAAAAAAAAAAAATTAAACCATTTATTCATTCTTTCAACATCTGAGTTAGCAATTTGAAAGTGATTGTAATTCAAATAATAAGTAAGTAGCATTATTATTATTAGTGTAAAAGAGTTAAACTAGTTGAGTTTCCCTGGCTTGGGAAAATCTGAATAATTGGTGTGGATCAAATCCCCGGTTGTTGGTGCTAGTTGCAGCACTAATGGGGTCCACCTTACTCCACTCGGAGTCGAGACGGTTGTACTCTTGGTGGTGGGATAGCCATGTTAGCCCCAAGAACTCGAAATGGCTTCAACAAAATCTAAAAGGTATATTTTGTATTTCGAAACATGTGATTTTAATTTTATTGTAGGTGAACTTCTTGTCTAATTATATTAATGTAAAATGTAATTACTCATGATATTGTTTTTTTTTTTTTTTTTTTTTTTTTTTGTGTTTTTTCAAATATCAGAGTATTACATTTTACATTAATTAATTAGACAAGAAGTTCACCTACAATAAAATTAAATATACATGTTTCGAAATACAAATATACCTTTTAGATTTTGTTGAAGCCATTTCGAGTTCTTGGGGCTAACATGGCTATCCCACCACCAAGAGTACAACCGTCTCGACTCCGAGTGATTAAGGTGGACCCCATTAGTGCTGCAACTAGCACCAACAACCGGGGATTTGATCCACACCAATTATTCAGATTTTCCCAAGCCAGGGAAACTCAACTAGTTAACTCTTTTACACTAATAATAATGCACTTACTTATATTTGAATTACAATCACTTTCAAATTGCTACCTCAGATGTTGAAAGAATGAATAAATGGTTCAATTTTTTTTTTTTTTTTTTTTAAGGAATTACTTGTTAAAAAAAAAAAAATTTAGGGATTCAATGAGTAAGTTGGATTATATATGAAGAGTATGAAAAACAACCATGTGCTTGCTTCATATATGATTTAATATAGTCCATTTTAGTCATTATATAGTATCTACTATCTCTAATTACAAAATGTAGTTGTCTAATTACAAAAAAAAAAAAAAAAAAAAAAGGCAGCATACTTAAAAACTTCATGAATCATGATACAACCAAGTTTATATATAAATTATATCCGACAAGATAATGTTTTTTCCTTGCATATATCACCAAAACACATTAAGACATGAAGAAGAAGTGTCAAACCGACTATTAGAATTTGTTTTTATAACTTATTTTCAATTCATTTTAATTCATTTTAATTTATTTTAAAGACTTTTAAGTTAACATTTTATATAAAGTATATTTGTTTCATTTCTATTTCATTTATTTCACTTCAAATAAGCTCAAAAAAAAGACATAGTCGTGCGGATCCAAAGATCCACATCAACTATAATAAACAGCTTCACATGCATCTATAATGGGGTCATTTTAAGGGCCACTGGTTTTTAGTTTTTACTCTACTTCCACTTTTAGAGTCAAGAAGTTAGGCTTTATGGTATGCCCCTCCAAATATATATATATATATATATATATATTATATATATATATTAATGCTTTATGGTGTTAAATATTCAAGTGAATTTCCAATTCTGAAACCAACAAGTTCTCATAATGCTATTTTTCCAAACATCATTACCACCTTTCATTCCCACCTTTTGGAATGATGTAGTCCATATGTGTAATTCTTTGAAAGTTAGATATCATAACTTCATAAGTTTAATACATAAAATAATGTAAATAAAACTTAGATCCGATCACAACTAACGATTATACATTATGTACACAACTACACATTTTGCTTTTCTTTTTTTTTTTTTTTTGGGGAGAATTTGACCTTCAAACTGCAAAGTAAGAGTTATCTACTTATGTTACCATAAATTACTTATAACTTATAAGCAAATTAGATCATCAGTGTGATGGGTTAGTGTTTCAATCCACTAAACAGCCTAGCGCTTAGCCCGCGCAGGGCCTGTGATTTCAGGGGCCTCGTATTATTATTATATATTTGTAAGAGATGTTATAATAAAAGTATTACTTGACTCAGTGTATGAGGAGTTGATTTATAATCCAAGAACCCGGGTTTGATTCTTGCTCCACATTACCCCCTTCACATTATAGATGAAAAACATTATGTAAAATTGATATGAAAAACATTATAGATGATTTGTTTCACAAAAGTAATACAGAATCACGTTTCCAGTGAATATGCATTGTTTTCATGTTCTTATGTCTTTATGTACTAAGTTTATCTAATTAATAAAATAATTATTTTTTTAATAAAAAAAAAGTAAATTTTAGATTTAAAGACCTTGTATTAAAAATTTGAACAAGGCCTCCAAAACCTCAGCCCCGGCCCTGCCACTAAATAATATCATGACTCATGAGACGTCGATATATAATCTTATGTTGCTACTTTCATTATATATATATATATAGGTACATATGCTAGATAAGAAGGGAAAAAGGTAAGTAGGGATAGCTATAACAACATTGAATTAGTTATTTAATACTCGTAAAAGAAATTGATGTGAAGTGTTTTAAATCCTAGCAAAATAGTGATATCGGGCAAAGACGATACTTTAAAGAAAAGGATGTCAAGGAATTAGTCCTTTTAAGGTAATGGTTATTTGTTTACAAAGTTAAATGAGTATAGGTTAATTAGAGGGCTTTGATTTCATCCTCTAATTTTGAAACTTTTAATACTTCATTTTTAATCGAAAAAGTAGTACGTATAATTTGCTTTCAAAAACAAGTGAAAGAAGTTTATATTCTTATTTATTTACTTTCATACTTTCATCACCTAATATAACTTTAACACGTACTTATCTTGTCTTGCAGATGTAAACTATATAAAATATTTTTTTTTTAAAAAAAAAACAGAAAAAGAAAAGAAAGAACTTTCTCTGATTTTGACCACATAATCACTAAATCACAATGATTGTCGTTTTGGTCTTTGGGGTTGGTATGTTTCTATGTGATTCTACACGAACATTATTAAAAAAGTGTGATAAGGGTATGGGACAATTCTAAATGTCTATTGTCTTTGGATAGTTTATTTTTTGTTGTTTGTAATGTGTAGCTGTATTTTGATGATGACATGAAGTGGAAGGCATAAATGTGTCATTGTTAACATTGTGGGGATAATTGTGCTTAAGTATATGGCAACTCACTGAGGTGAAAAGTACATCATATACTATTTTCTTGGTAAGAGTATTGAGTTGAGTTTAGATTTAAGCGTTCTACACTTGTAGTTCAAAAGTGATTTAATTTTTGTTTTTAAATCAATTATTCTGTATTATAACGAAATAATGTTTATTCTTACATTTATCAGTAGGAGTTTTTTTTATGAACAGGGTGTCGCTTTACAATTCAACATGGCAACTATATTATTTGGCACACTACAAATCCCTCAACCCAATCCGTATTTAATTAATGGTGTAGCCACTTATTTACTGTGTATATGTACTTGTAATTGAGTTAAAGATTATTTTAATGGGGAATTGGATTAGTAGCACAAAAGGCTAATTACTCAAATGATAAAATAGGGCTACCAGCAATTTTTTAAATGGTAATGATAATTTTTCTTATTTCTCGCCATTTTGAGGTAAATCAAAGAGTAATTTCATATTATGTTAGTCTATTTGTAGAGCTAATAATAATATTTTTGGAAAAAAAGTGAAATTATTGCCTTTTGTTCTCCATTTAGGGTGCATTCTCTTCGGGATTAAGGGGATTGAGTAGGAACTAATTGGATTCGGTTGGATTGAACTAAAATGGATTGAATAAGATAAAATTAATTAGTTTAGGATGGATTGAAATGATAGACGAGATAGGAGGATTGGAATTGATAGGGACAAAATTATCATGAAACGGAAGAGAACACACCCTTAGATAATAGCTAAAACGTACCATTATATCCAACTTAAGAATAATAGCTTTCCTGTCAATCCAATATACAATAAAGAATTCCAATCCCAATAATTCATTTATGTCAGCTAGTTAACGAGGTCCTTTATGCTACAAGACTCCACCAGTATAATATTAGATATTAGTCATATCTGTAGAGAAGGTAATCGCATAGCCATTGTGTTGCGAGCGTAGGCATTTACTAGTTGATTCTATCAATATTAATCGATTGTAATCCTCTTTCTTATTTGCATATGAACCAGCCTTAGTTGACCTCCAATAACACTAGCTCTTCATACAGCACCATTTGTTTGCAAACAATTCCATTTTAAAACATTTGCGAATTGATAGATGTATTGCAGTATTGCTGATGTTAATGCTATATTTGCCATGTATGGAGGTTTAAGTACTTGTATGTTTTATAAAATGTAGCCTCTACTTGTGTTTCAATCGTAGATTGAAGTGAATATGTATGCGTACCTGATGTGTACCCGTACCCGGGTATGGCGTGTGCCATTGCAATTTGCAAGCACAACCAATGCATTATGCTTTTATACTTCGTATCTTCCTAATGAGGCAAGGAAAGAGAAGAACGAGGAGAAAGAAATGCATGATGTTGGAAGTTAGCCCATGTCAAAAGACAAACTAAAAAATACGATCGTAATTATTATTAGCAAACTAATACACATAATTGAGAGTGAGAGATAACTCAGTTGGTTGGAGTTTTACACTAATACACACACCCTACATACTAGATGTCAAGATTAATCAATAAATCGATTCAAAATATTGCATAAAAAAAGAGACAATCTTTTTTTTTCTCCACTTTTTTTTGCAAGATTCCCCCTTTTTTTTTTTAATGGTTTCCTAAATTCACTGGAGTAAATAACAATTGAGTACTAAACTTTTAATTGTTCCACCCAACTTTTAATTTTATTTATTTTTATTTGTTAAGGTACTCAATCCCTTTGAGGAGAGATAAAATATATGGTTAACTCAAGTACTAAAAAATCATGACAACATCAAAAATTACACACATATCAAACAAAATAATAAAATCGTAAAATTTACCTAATGATATGTTCTTCATTGTGAAAGTATTTACCTAGTAATTCCAACAAACACAACACCAGCAGCTCAATTCAATCAAGTAAATTCAACCATTTAACTCCGACAATTCAACTCATTCAATCATTGCTTTATTTTGAAAATTATCAACAAATTCCACAATTCAACTCCATAATCCACATAAACTCACCAAAACAATAATAAATCCAACATGAACAAACCCAATTTGCAATAGTTTATGTTTGTAGGATCCTTTGTAAGATCCATAGTTTATATTTTCATTGTTAATTAGTTTGTTAAATGTAATTAGTTTGATAAGGGTTGGTGAGTTATTCTTCTTAATTTAATTAATTGTTTAATAGTAAATTCCATTGAATGTTTGTGCTTGTGTTTTGCAATCATGATTTTTTTTTTTGGTTTAAGGAATCCATGAATTTGTTAATGGGTAGCTTTGTGTTGAGTAATTTATTTCATATTAGTAGTCAAGTTCCTATTACGAAGTACAATTGCTTGTCATTTAATTATGGTCACACTTATTTGTCATATTCGATATCGAGAGGTAAAAACCACAATAAGCCATAGAATAATTGGTAAATCGGTCTAAGCAAGGCTACTACATAAGTTTTGAGGGTCGAGTTTCTAAATTCGAGAGATATAGTCAGCCATAATTTGATAAATGTTTTGAAACTTATTGAATATGCTTGTCAATCTACTAATGTTCACGATGAAACAATTTCGCAAAGCTTTTAGTAGTTTAAGTCAATCCTTAGTTTAATTTCCGTTATTAGCTTTTACGGTTTTTGTTAATGATTAATCAACTAAGACCATTAATACAATTTTGACTTTTTAGAACTAATAGAATTATAACGCTTTCCTATAAATTGATCCCTATTATCCTACTTATAACTCGGAAAGACAATGTTAATCCTATTAATCGGTTTAACTATTTTATTTATTTTGTCTTATTGGTGACAAATAACTGACCAATTATACCCGATCACAACTTATACTATACAGTATACACACAAGGTTTTACTAAAACTTTGCCTCTTGGTTTCGTTCCTCAGCATCTAAACCCCACAAACTCAAACAACCCACGTATCTTCTCTCTCTTCTTATTTCATCATTTGTTTAACTCATTGAAGGCTTAGGGTCTGTTTACTTTAATTTGAAATTAGTTCAGTTCTCTTATGGATAAACAAACCCTTAGTCAATTACATTAATTAAACTTATGCAACTCCAATTTTAATTATAAATACATATGTTTATCACCACTCACATATACTTTATTCATTATACGAAGTATAATATTTCATTAATTAAGTATACTTCGAATTACATATATGCAACCAATGACCCAAGTCATCGTCGAGCCGAGAAGTAGTTACATTATCGCTTCTCGAGCATCTAACACTACAAACTCAAACAACCACGTCTCTCTCTCTTCATTTCACCATTTGTTTGAAAAAAAACTAACAAAAACAAAAACGTGAAAATGGCAGGTGCACAATGCGGTGATAATCCTCCAACATTAAACTCAAGTAGTGGAATTGGACATGTTGATAAAGTTGGTGTGTCTCAATTCTTACTTTTCTGGTTTCTCCTGAACCAAACTTGCTGTTCTTCTCATCTCTGATGTTTATGTAATTTAAAAAAAAAAAAAAATTTCAATCGCCCATTTCAATTGACCTTTCAAAATTTTCTGGGGTACTTTTTTTTTTTTTTTTTTTTTTTTTTTTTGTAATTGTAGATGTTATTTCTGGGAATTTTTGGTGTTAATTATTCGTAATTTTTTTCTTTTGATTTGCAGGATATGAAGCTCCAAACTTGAGGTATTATGCTTGTTAATTATTTATTTCAATTTCTTGGTTTTAGGAAATATAATCTTGTAGATAATATGTAATTAGTTGTTGATTTGTTCAATAATTATGGAATAATTGCTTTGCAACAATTTGATGACTATGATGACCCTTTATTAATTATCTCGTACTAGTGTTGGTTTTGTACCCTTTGTTAATTATCTCATACTAGTGTTGGTTTGGTCATGTACAATTATTAGTTTAGCAGCTGTTAGAATTTAGGGTAATTAAATGCTTGCAGAAAAGTGAAGTGTTAATTACAATTTAAAAAGTGATTCCTTATAGTCATTTGAGTTAGCTTGTGGTTTGATGGCGACCTTTAATACCAAATTTTTTAGCTTTTAACCCAAATTTCTGCCAAGACGATCTGATTCGCGATTTTGCTAACTTTTCAAGTTGTTTACAATGATAAAGTCATCTCATTTTCACGAGGTGAGGGATAATTAAGTGGTTAAAGCTTCCTTCCTGGTTCTAGGAGATCATGGGGTCTTCTCACCCCGCACTTGTGGCCCCTACATTAAAAAACTCAAATTCATAAACCCCAATCACATAATTTATCATTGTTCCTTGATGGTCACTTCAAAATATACCCCTCACACACACATATATATATATTAGGGTTATGAAATTTGAGATGCTGCATCCTCTTTAAAAAATGTATCATTTTGTTATAATGTTTCATGGTGCCATCCATATGTTGCTTGAATTCATGCATTAGTGATTAGTGAGTTTTATTTGTATGTTTGGAGTATTTGGAAAAGGTGGTTGTGATTAGTGAATCGTGTGCGTATTGACTAGTTGATTTGAAACCAGTGGTGAAATTATTCGAGTTTCAAATCAACCAGTGGACTGGTGTGACATAAATGACTAATGTAATAATTAATAATTAGCTGATCTGTTTGCTGCAATTGAACACTGGTTTTTTCTACAGAAACTTGCAGACAAAGTTGGTGCTGCTGGTTTTTTCGCTGTTGTCCCTGACTTCCTCCATGGGGACCCCTACAATCCTCAAACCGAGAGACCAATTCAACTTGGATTAAAGACCATGGTCCGGTAAGTTTTGCATTTGTTGTTGATGCTGGTCAATGTGGATGACATTGTATTACGAAAAAGTTCAGAGTATATTCTTTTGATTCACTAATTTGTGCTCTGCTGATGTGCTTATTTAATATGGATTAGCTGATTCATGATCGTTCGTTTATTCGAATGTACCAATGATGTTTGTTACATTAATCATCTGTGTAGACAATACAGGTAAATGAAAAATAAAGTCTTAACATTTGGTTATTATCTCATCATCTATTGAGTTATTGTACCCTAGATCTATTGGCAAGAGTTATCCATGTTAGCTCTTGTAGTATACTTCATGTTTCAGCAAATACTTGTCATATGTCACTATTTTCTACCCCTATATCAAGGCATGAATTGATTTTACTAGAAGGTATTATAGTTGTTTAACCTTTTTCATTATCTTTCAATCATTATTGGGAAATTTTAAGAAGTCCCCTCATTGGTGTAGCTTATAAGTAGCAAATATCCTGACACCCATGTTAATTATGTAGCCAACTAGTGTTTGTGAATGCCACCCTTTTTTTTTGTTGTCATTTTGGCTCTGATCATGCATATGTATTTGTGTCTTTTAGGACAAAGCATCTGAAGAGGCAAAAGGTTGTAATCGAATCCTAAAGCAGAAAGGTATATCCAAGATAGGAGCAGCTGGCTTTTGTTGGGAGGTAAGGGTCCTGTTTTTTTGTTCAAATTTTCCCTTTCCCATTTGCAAAACGATTTGCCAATGTGATTATAATTGTAATTAGATGGGACAAGAGTTAGGATGCACTGCATTTTTTTACTGACTTGCTCTTTCTTTCTTTCTGTAATTTTTAATTAATGACTCAATCCAGCCAAAGTGTTGTTGCAACTGGCGCAAGTGATGAATACATTCAAGCAGGAGTTTTCCTACATCCTTCCTTTGTTACTGTGGATGAGGTTAAAAGTAAGGTTCAATCTATCTACAAAGTGAATTTTTATAACCTAGTACCTACTATGCTTTACACCTCTCTTCTTTAATTTCTTTGGATTTCTGAGGTTATAAAAATTTAATCTTTATTTGTAAACATGCCTTGAATGATTTGAATCTTTGTTCATAATTTAACACCTGTGCCTTGTCATTCAATTGGAGTCCAAAGCATATGTGCACAAGCATATACTTGCTTGGGGTCCGGCCGGGAAGTTTTCACAAGAGCTTCACTCCATCAACTGTAATTCTTTCCTTGATAAATAGTCAGAACCGAGGCCATCCTAGCATTGATGTGCTTATATGTGGTGCATTTAGGCTTTTTTTGTAAGAATCAGTTGCCAGGGTATTTACATTATTTTGTGTTTCATGACAGGGGCAATATTTACCGTTCAGTATTGGACTCTATATACAGAGTAAAAACGTGCAATAATCACATTTGAAAATTTTACTTTGGTAATTTACTACCATAGTTTGAAAGGCAGGTGACTGAGCATCTATTCTTCTCACAAGAAGACCCCTTTTCAACATTATAGACACACAAAAATGGTTTGTGTTATTAGTGTATATATGCTAATATATCTCATCCAATTAGAATCAGATGTGATTGGCTTTATCCCATCAATATTTCTATGTGACTTATGTTCTTCTAATTGTGTCAATGACTAACACCTGGCATAGATTTCTGATTCAACCTTCAACCTCCTCTTACTACCTACCTCAACTACTTGGTGGAACGTAGGCACTTACCGTCTTGTCTTTGGTCATTTTACCCTACTTTTCTTAACGATTTTCTCTACTTCTTCACCCCACTTTCCTCTACTCTCCTAGCTCTATAGTTCTTCCCCAAGTATGAAAATGGCAAGGATAAACCCCAAAGGCAGAACTTCAATGAAGACTTTACAGCTCATTTGGGTACCGAAAAAAGGAAGGAAAGGAAGGGAGGGAGAGGAAGGGATGCATTTCCTCCTTTTGGATGGAAACATGGAAGGAGAGGAATTGGGAGAAGAGAAATGGAGGGATTAGTCTTCCTTCTTTCTTAAACAACAATCCTTCCAAAATTGAGAAGATTGGAAGGAAAATATGATTTTTTTTATCATGAGTTGTCTCCCTCCTAAGTCCTACCCTTGCAACTTCACCTTCTTCCACCTCCCTTCCTTCAAATCCCTTTGCCATCCAAACAAAAGAAATAACTTCATCACCCTTTCCCTCCTTCCCATCCCCTTCCTTCCTTCTCTTCCCTCCTTCTCCCTCCCCCTTGTATCCAAACAAGCTTTTAGATTCGAGATTATACAATGTAGGACAATATTAATGGGTATATTCAATAGGAGAACAATTGCAATAAGCATTTCCATTAATATGTGCTTCCACTGATCCCTACCATCCAAGTCGCTCTTACAATAGACTTATTAATGGACTTATATGTTTCCTAAGGTTTTTTGAAGGGGAAGGTATCTTTAACACTAGGATTGTTTAGTCCTTTGTCATTCTTTCATAAAGCTTGTGGTATAGGAATCACTGCCATAAATGAGTCTTTTTACCCTGGATGCCTGAATTCTTGTAGTAAAAAAAATGAATTGTTAAATTGAGTTGATTTTCCTTCATCTAGGGTTGGTTTCATGTGAAATTTTGAATTAGTTGGTATTTTTGTTCAATCGGTTGACAGGTGTTAAGGTGCCACTTGCTGTTCTAGGGGGCGGAACTGACCACTTATCTCCACCTGAGCTCGTGAAGCAGTTTGAGAGCGCTTGAATGCTAAGCCTGAGGTACGAAATTCTCACGCTTCTCTCGTCTTTTAAGAGTTGTTGCTTCTGCCGCTTAATTGCAACCAATATGGGAAGTATATTGCTTGCGTAACAAAAACTGGTATTTGGTGTTTTATCCTTTGAAAAGTAGCCAGTGTACACGCTGAGACATTGAGACATAACCATAAAGCAGTAAAGATATTCGTGCAGAAATCTGAAATGTAGAATGTTTTGTCAATTTGTCTTGTGCATTTTCCATTTTGTTTATCCTTCTGCCGGGATCCCATGCCCTGCCCATGCCAACGCCCATGCCCATGCCAACGCCCATGCCCATGCCAACGCCCATGCCCATGCCCATGCCCTGCCCATACCCATGTAGTTGAACCACAGCCGTGAAATATTGAAATTATAATTGTGAAAGAATGGCCTTTTTTCATTTATTCTGATTTCTCTGTTTGTTTATATAGTGGATGGATTTTGCAAGATATTCCCTGGATTGTCCATGGATGGACAGTCAGATATATAACAGAAGATGCTGCAGCTGTGAAGGCTGCGCGAGGAAGCACACCAGATATGTTGGAATGGTTTAAAAAACACATCATAAGATTTGTGGGAGTGTTGATTAGGTATTCTGGGTATTTCATGCATTATGGGGCTGTGTTAATAAATTATGAGCTATTGATTTATGGTTTGGCTCGTCTGTCATATGCATATACATGTGACGTTGTATAGAGGATAATAGAGTTGCATGTTGACTTATGGGCTCCCTATTAGTACTCTTGTTTCTTAGTATCAGTTTAGCTTTTTTGTAAACTTTAGCAGGGTCGATTTATGCGTGACATCCAATTAAGCTACTATGTATCTCATCGGTGAGCGGCCACCCCTCTAAAGCTTTATCAATAACTGAATTAAACACTTGCACTGTGTTGCACCACTTAGCACTGTTTTTATCAATCATATTAACTTGCACAATAACGAATTCATACACTTGCACCAAAATACACTTGCACCAATTGAACACAATGTTCCTTTCAAAAAAAATTGAACACTAATTGTTATCATATTAACAAGATACACTGGCATCTTGTACATGTGTACACTTGAGTCTGTACATTGTCAACAACTCCTTTCGAATGTAATTTACCGGCTGTTATATTGTACTTGTAGTTGTTTCGTTACCCATATGACAACTTGAACTAACGCTATTTCATCCAACGTTCTAAAAACAATTTTGAACATTTAAAGTTCTTATCTCTAAAGTAAACATGTTACCATTAATTCATAATTAAGTTTTATTAACAATGTAAACATAAAATTTAAGTGATTTTTTTTACGTATAACTACTAAAGCCATATAATTACATTGGTTATAGTTAAATTGACAATTCTTTTTTTTTTTTTTAATTCACATAATTTATTAGTTCATCATTTTAATCACTTGATCATGATAAAATGCAATGATCCGAAATATCATTGATGCTAATAACTATTTACTAATATAAAGTCAGCCAAATCTAAAATGAAGTTTTATATAATAAACACCTACATAACAATTTGGATCAAATTTGTCTCACTCACCCAATTATCATCTTTAGTAGATCTTTTGATACATTTTTACATGTCGCTAGAATGTTAGTCTTTCACATAAAAAAACCACTTGTAAAATTATGTTGTAATTGTGACATTTGAGCATGATTCCATTTGATTATCCCATGTGATTGTATTTGAAAAATTGACAACTTTTGCAATCCAATATTATTCGGTTGAATGAATTAATTCTAGTCGATCCATTCTTCCCATGCTAATATTAGGCAAGAGTACGCGATTACTCTTGACTAATAAGCTAGACTCTTATCATGAATTTGCTATGTCAATAACTCATAACCACAATCAAAAGAGTGAAGTCAAAGGAGAAAGATCATTCATATTCCAATCTTGTGCATTGTTTTTGCTAACCACTTAAGCCAATTTAATTGTAGAACAAAATAGGTGGCACAAAATGCCCCAAATAAAGCACAAAATGGAATACTTTCTTCCTTTTTTAAATATTTTTATAAAATTATTTAGAGGTGCACACCTTTATCAATGTTGAGTTGTGACTTGGACTTCTTTATTTAATATTTTTCTCACAGAAAAGTTTCTCCTTCTTTCATGTCATCAACTGTCATTATCCTCTCAAATTATTTGGAGACAGTTGCAACAAATTTAATTTATTACAACTGACACTAACTCTAAAAATAATTTCATCCAATTTATCCCAATTTTACCACTTTTTTTCTTTATTAAATCCCTCAATTTAAAATTTAAAAAAAAAACCCAAGAAAATCAAAAAATCCCCAAAATTTTTCGTGTTTTTTTTTTTTTCACTCTTACCACTTTTCTTGTTCTTCTGCTTGAAGCACCCAAAAACATTATCACTGTTCATCCAACTTCAAATCAAATCAACCCTTCTTTCTCTCTCCTCATTCTTCATTCTCTCTCTAAAAAGATCTACTTTGTGTGGGGTCTCGAAAAACCCGTTTCAAACTTCCAATTTGTTTTTTTTTCTTTTAATTTTTTTTAACATTTTCTTTGGTTTTTCTATACCCAAGATTAAATCTTTAATACCCAAGAAAAAATCTTTGTTACCCATATCTTGTTTGTGTTCATGTTATTGGTTGTTTTTAGATCTTCACTTAACTTGAATTTTCCCTGATTTTTATTCCTTTTTATTTCACTAATTATCCCTTTATTGAACCCTTCATTTAATCATTTTGTTCTTGATTCTGGAGTTTTGGGGTATTATTTAGGTTTAAATCTTTTTTTTGATCTATTTCCCCTTGAAAAAGCATTTGGATCTAGGAATTTAGTTTTTTTTTTTTTTTTGTTTGTTTGATTTGGGTGTTTATATTAGCTAAAAGATTCTTTTTTAACTGGGTTTGTGAGTAATTTAGTGTTTTTAGTTTAATTTAGTTGATATTCTTTTTAGTGAATTTTGCCGCTTTTAGGGCATTTTTATGTTTTTTTGATCGGGTGTTAAGTTGATTATGTAAGCTGATACTAAGATAAAGGGTCTTTAATGCTTTGAGACAAAAATGCAACCTGATCAAAGAAAAGGTGATTGTTTAGCTCAAATTTGATCTAATTTATTTCATTAAGCTTTTTATTACAGTTTCAGTTCTATTTTAATTTAATGTTAATAGATTATTATGTTTTTTGTTAATGATTATGCTGCATTTGGACTGAGAAAATAATTTATTTTCCTTGTTAATGTTGATTATTGAAATGAGTTACATTTTTTAGGATATGAGGTGCTTTATCTAGCTAGGATTGAGCTCTTTTGTTTTTGTTTTAATATTTAATTCTTATTGTGAAATAGTGATTCTTCATATTTTCATTGTATAGATTTTTTTTTTTAATTTTCAAATCTTTTTGCTCGTCTGTGCTAGTAGTTTGATAAGAATGAATCTTTTTGATGGATTATTCTTCTATTATCATGGAGAATCTTCATGCTTTTTTTTTAGTAAATGAGATTAACTAATTTTATAAATTGCTTGTTAATAATGGATCAGTCTGTTGCAGCAAGCATTAGCCCCTTTGTATCTTTGATCTCAATATGTTTAAGAAAAAAATGTGCTTAGATCTTGTATTTCTATAAATATGATATGAATCGAACTTAAATTTGTATTTTTATGTTGACCGACCCCACTTGTTAGATCAAGGCGCTTTATTGATTTTTTGGTTATGTTTATTTGATTGTTAACATGTTCATAAGAAAAGTGTGTTTTTTTTGTTTGTTTGTTGGGAGACATTATGGCTTAATTGATGAACTATGATAGATAATAATAATTGGGTTTGAATTTCTTGATGCAGACATCTGTAGATGTTGATTTTTTTACGAATAGGGTGAGGTAGCCGGTATAAGATAGAGGAGGTGTGATTGGTAAAGGGAGTTATGGGTTGTTTGTTCTGCATATGATACTCATCTTGGGAGAAAGTAGCAATCAAGAAGATAAATGATATATTTGAGCATTCGCTCAGATGCCACTCGTATCTTACGTGAATAAACTTCTTCGCTGTTGCGTCATCCTATATTGTTGAAATAAAAGCACATTTGTTGCCCCCTTCGAGAAGAGAATTTAAAGACATTTAGTTTTTTTTGAGTTGATGGAGTCTGATCTGCATCAAGTCATTAAAGCTAATGATGACTTGACCCCGGAGATTATCATTCTTTTGTATCAGCTTCTTCGAGGAATGAAGTACATACACACTGGTAAATTCCTGTGTTTTGGTGATTGTTGTGCTGAATTTAACAGCTTCAAAAGCGTTTCACTCAAACATTACTCTCCTTGCAGCTAATGTATTCCATCGAGACTTGAAACCAAAGAATCTTAGCACGCTGACTGCCAAGCTAAAAATCTGTGATTTTGGTCTTGCAAGGGTGGCCTTTAATGACACTCCGACAGCAAATTTTGGACAGTATGTTAACTTCCATGAACTTAGTGCCACATTATCTTGTTTTATTAGCGCTTAAATTTTGTTGATTGTCTATTTTGTAAACTCTTACTTTTAATATGTGATTAGTCTACTTTCTGCTTGTTTAGGATTATGTGGCAACAAGATGGTACAGGGCTCCTGAATTGTGTGGATCTTTCTTCCAAGGTACAAAATCAACAACATTCTGTATTTGGTATTTTCCGGAGATAGATTATCGATCCTTTTAATATTGGACTGGTACTGCTTGCTTTCCCTTTTCTTTATGAATGATGTTGGAATCCTGCCTACCATTGTTGGTTTAGTGTCTTTTCCCCTTTTAAATCTTATTCCATGGACTATGAATTATGATTCTATCATGTTTTGAACATTTTGCATAGTATTTGCATGCCTGTCAAACTCTACTTACTTACTTAGGCATGTGCTTGAATGCTGAATGTGACCAATATGTAAATCTAAGGGTATGAAGTCAAATGTCAACTAGTAGGAAGTGTGAGCAAGGAAAAATTGCAGCGTCATCCTTTTTCTTGTTTAGTTGAATAAATACAATCAAAGCCTTAATCCCGAAAATTGGGGTCGGCTACATGAACCAAAATTAATTATTCCATATGGTAACCCACATAAATTTTCCTCCTGCATCCCTTGCGATCGAGAACCTCATTTTTTTGAGCCAAAATTAATCATTCCATGTGGTCATTCTCTTTAAATCTGTTTAGTTGAATAAATGCATTGTGAAAATTATATTTGTCACCTTCAACACAGACAAGGTCATCAAGGATTCATCAGGTCTGAAACCTATGGTTGAATTGCTTACACCTTTCTTATCATGATTATTTGGGGATGTTACACTTGTTAGAAGTAAAAAACACAGATGGCATGTCAATTATGACACTGCCTCTATAGGACCTGATGAGTTATTTTGACCACCTTTAGATAGTAAATTTAACAAACTTATTAATTAAGTTATCTAGAACTATTTTTCTCTTTCGTTCACTAATGTACATCTCCCAATTCTTCGCTTCCGACCCAACATTGTGTATACATGAAAGGGACGTAATATGTATTCAATAAGTATTTACAATGTTAAAAGTTGGTCTTTTACTTTTGAAGTGGAGCAAATTGGTCCTCTACTGTTCTAATGCATTTGACCTCGTCATGTACTTTTAACAGTCTAATACTTTCTTCCAATTTTTAATTTTTTCAAGGTATTGTAATTGAGTACAGGATACCAATCCGTAGATATGTAATGGATTCTATATTGGAACCAACATTGGGAGTTACGTGTTGGCAGCCTTGCATGTGTTAATTTCGTTCAATTACCAAACCCCCTAATTAGGATTCTCTAATGTAATTTGTAGGCATCACCTTAGTGTTTATAAGGCGAGAAGTGCAAAGTGTGGGCACCTTGCGCCTCTCATAGGTTGAAACTGACAAAACATTAAAAAAATAAAAAAACCCAAAAATCAAAAGGGAGCCTCACCTAGGCGTGCCTCTTGCGCCTTGCAGGTCGTATCACCTCATCTACTGAGGCGGTTTGTTTTTCTTGCGCCTAAGCATGCGCTTTACAATAGGACTTCTCTACCCACAAAAATCTAAGAGGTGTGATCACCTTCTCATTTGCAAAACCAAGGGTTCTTGAAATCATTCTACTCACGTATGCAAGAAATTGAACTAATGATCATATTCAGGTGACCCGAACCAGATTGTCACTGAAATAATTTCTACATAGAGAAAAAGAAAAATAAAACACAAGATGACCTGTATTACTTACTTGCTGGCTTAATAAGTTGGAAATGGATATCTAAGCGGCTGACATGTCTCTTGTGGGCTGACCTGGAATAAAAGGCTCCATGGGTAAGTCAAAACCTGTTCAAAATCTACACTGAAAACTTTGTGAAAATCACTAAACATCCCCCTTTGCGTCACCATCACTAAAACCATCTTCTAATTATCTGGGATTAGTGCCTCACGGATGTTAAGTTTTAACTGCTCTGATCAAGTCTGACTTCTCTGCACTTGATTGTTATCTGCTCAAGCACCACTGAAACAAATTACCCAAGATACAAATGCTTATAGATAAAATAGAAGCCTCTTTTTTTTAGGAACCTTCTCATTATAAGCTGCGAGTGTGTTTGGAAACAAGTACATGATAAGTTCAGTCCCACTCTTTTTTGTTGCCATTTCAGCTGTAATATCCACTGCAGTTATATATATTTACACTACACGCAATATCATGTGTCATCTTAATGCATAGGAATGAGGGACAAAACAGTTGTAGCTTTACTACAATGAAATACTTATTTCATTGTAGATAATTTGAGGCTTGCGAAGTAATTCATAAGGAAGCTACCTTACTTCACAACATAAGTCATATCTGGAAATTGCTAATCCTATTAATTTGTAATGTTGTTTAAGCTAGAATTAACTGCATCGCTCGTTGATATGAAGTTTCTGTGGCGCTTTATGTCTTACAACTCACAAATATAGAGTTGCTTAGAAAAAAATTTAGGAGTTCTTTAGAAAATATATAGTTATTCTAGTATACCTCTTTGGCACTCCTGCGGTTACTGTTTATCTTCATAGTTATATTCTTGTTCCCTTATTCTGAATACTTTGACATATAGCTTTTGTCTTATAATATGCTACATTATTTCTCTTCCATTATCTTATATGTGTTATATTTCTACAGTACACACCCATAGATATATGAGGCATTGGCTGTATTTTTGTGAACTTCTTACTGGGAAGCCTCTATTTCCTGGGAAGAATGTGGTCCATCAACTGGACCTGATGACTGATTGTTTGAACTCCGTCTGTGATGCCATTTTTGCCCGGGTTTGGCTCTAAGTACACTATTATTCAGGGTGTTAAAATTTTGATTGTTGACTGATCATTGAACTTTTGCTGATCTTACTTTACCTATATATTTTTTTTCATTGATTTTTTAAATTGAATGATGTGCTTATAGTACGCGCAATGAGAAGCCAGCGATACTTGAGTTGCATGCGCAAGAAAAAGGCTGTCCATTCACCCATAAATTTCCCAATGCTGATCCTCTTGCCATGCGCTTGTTAGAAAGAATGCTTGCTTTGAGCCGAAGACCGCCCTACTGCTGAAGAGGTGGATTTGCTTTATAGTCAGCTGAAGTCTCGTCTAGCTTTGAATTTAGAACTCTTCTGATGAATTTGTATTGCTTCATGTTTTAGGCTCTGACAGATCCATACTTTAAGGGCTTGGCAAGGTTGAGAGGGAGCCCTCTGCTCAGCCTGAGACGAAAATGAGTTGAATTGAAAACGGAGAGTGACAAAAGATGATGTAAGAGAACTCATATACAGAGAGATTCTTGAATATCATCCGAAGATGTTGAAGGAATTTTTAGATGGTTCAGAGCCCACTAGTTTCATGTATCCGAGGTATTGAATTGATATCAGCCCTGCGGTCCGCTTTATCTTTTCTTATACAATTGTAGAATGCTGAACCGAGTTTGAAAGCCTTTCCCTTTCATCTTTATGTAGTGCTGTTGATCACTTCAAAAGCAGTTTGCTACCTGAGGAACACACAAAAATGGTTCAAATGTCAACTGGTGTTGCACTGAGAGACAACATGCTTCTTTGCCAAGGTATTCCTCTTTTATATATGATGGTTTTTTTCTGTTGTTAACTGTTCATCTTTTGACGTCTAAATAAAGCAACTTCATTGCACAGCCCTTGTGTGTTATATTCAGATAACTCCACCCATGGTTCTGCTGAGGTCACCGATGATCTCTCCAAATGTCGCATTAAGGAAGCGGAAAAGCCACATGCTGACAGGAATGGGGCAATCCGATGACCAGATTCCTTTACAAGTTCCCAAAATGTACAGGGTAAGAATCTTTTTGGTCATGAATGTTGCTAATTGCTACCATATTTGATTTTGTATATCTTCACAAATTATTTTTTAGCCAAAGGGCTTTAAGTAGAAATATATCATGCATTGTGCACTCAAGAACCTGAATGAGTTAACATGGGAAAAATTTGGATCATGTTGGAGCTTGGAACTTGATGGACCTAAAAAATAGGGAGAAAACCTCAAACTTTGTTGGTTAAAACTAATTATGAATCAAATTTTATGATATTTCACTTGTCATTCAGTACTTGTACGCAAGAAATTCTATTCCATTAAAAGCAACCTTTACACTGAACTTAATGTGTTGGAAAAAGTTGCGGTGGACTTCTGAGATGAGATCCGCTCAAATTCTAATTACAGAGTGGTATATGGGTTGACCGACATTCATGCATGATCCATCATACATGGTGAAGTATAAACATGCGTATTGGTTTCCTCCCTTTATAATTGGTTGGGTGTGAACTCTGTGCAAATGAAAAAACAAATCCACAAAATTATGGTTTGCCTCTCCTATTGAAACACCAAGATTTTGAGCAAGTTGTAAACTACGCCTATACATAGCATAATATCCTACAGGGCTATGATCCTGTCAAAATTCATTCAGCACAAATTTTTGGCTGACCTCTTGTGACAGGTGATGGACAAGGTACCAAGTTTTGTTAACTAGTGACAATTATTTATTTTGTCCTACCACAGGAGCTGCTGCGAGCCAGGAAAGGTTTGTAGGAACCCTGTTGAGGTTACAACAACTGTGGTGCAGCAGGCAACACGGAGGGGAGGATGCGACGGTGGTTCGTAATCCACCAGTACCCTCTCAATATGCTACGTCTAGCTGCTCGTACCCAAAAAAGAAATCATGGGTGCAAAAATGAAAGGGAGAAGACAGCCTATGGAAGGTTCTAATGGGCTACAGCCTAAGCCCCATACTTGGCTAGGAAGGTAGCTGCTGCCCAACAAGGGGGCTGGTAGTCACTGGTACTAAAGACACGCCTACATTTGGCAAATGCGACTTCGATCAACTGATTGTTGGGGTGTTGCTGTGTTGGCGGTGGACTGGGGGGGGGGGGGGGTTATGGTTAAGGGAAAAATGGGACCCATTTGTTGATGATTGTCCCAACACAGGAGATCAAATGAAAGAAAACGAAACGTTATCTCGTTGTTTGGAAAGAAACACTTGAATGGACTATAAACTGCAATAATCAAGGTTTTATGTTGGTTTGTGCGCTACTGCTACTTAAAATTTGTGTTGACAACTTTGATGATCAGACAATGGGCATTGCAGATGAACTGGATAATGGTTACATGGGGCCAGATATGATAATGCTATGCATGAGACGGGTTGAAGCGGTAATGAATCTTCTATTTGGTTTCTAACATTTTGATGTATTTTGTTGTTTTCCTGAAGGAATCATTCGAAAGCCTTGTTGACATTCTAATGTATTTTTATCGCAAAATTGTAATAAAATCCCTGATCGTCGTCTCACCTAATGAGATAGTTGATGTAATTGTGGAAAACTTCCTACACTTCAATTTAACTGACAGAAGCATCTTTTGTTATCATGTTCACTTGTGTTACCATCGAAAATGCATAGACGGAATATTTATTTTGAGTTACTTTAATATCATGGGTTTTAGGAAAACAGATCATCTATGGAGACTTTGGTGCTAGTTTGTTTCCTCGAATTCTATTGCTAGTGCAAGTGTGTCTTGTTGCTATGCCAATGCATAGTAATACTTACCAAACTTAGCAATGTATGTAAGTAGTTCTCTGACGAGTTAATTTTTCCTCCATTCTGATATTAGTTTTTTGTGCTTATTGGTTGCCCTCAGTTTACACACCTACAAAAGAGGGAATTTAAACACTTGCCTCCGTAAAAATTTTTACATACATCTACAAATGAAAACGAACCTTCTCAAATAATATTTACAATTCAAAAAAAAGAAAGAAAAGACATCATGCGAGAAGAAGGAAAACAACTGTAATGGTGTTCTAGGCAAAGCACTCGAAGAAAAGACGAGTAAAAAAGAAGAAGCGACGACTGAGATGCAGACACTGCAGAATGAAGTAGAAACAAGTATAAAGAAAGGAAGAGAAAAACAAGCAGATGCTATTATAGATTTGGAGATGTAAACGAGTCAATCTAAAATCAAAATTTTTTTGACATATGCAAGAATAACCTACAAGTATCAAAGCTAAAATATTCTTTGATAAATCACTCATTTATGCTTTCAAAACTCTTCCCAAAATGCGGTGCCGAAGTTCACGTTTGCGACTAACCATGGAGCCGGCGGGAGGATAGTAAAGAAATTAAAGTGGCTACATTTTTTTTATTCACCCATGAACCATCTTATTTTAAGATGTTGATTCCTCAAATCTAAGGGCGACTTGGAATAATTAGATTGCATGGGAATTCCCCCACAAGTAAAGTAACAGCAAGATAATTTAGGCCATGTTAATCGAAACTCAATCTAATTCCCGAATACATGATTTTTATAGTTTTCATTTTAGGCTTTTGTAGAACCTTTGGAGATTAATTAGCTCGTTTCATTTTAATCCTGTTATATTTCTGCCATAGATTGGTGGTAAGCTAAGTGGGAGGGCCGTGCACACCCCATATATTATAGCCCACTAAGAATGTGTTGGTGACCTTTAGAATTTTTTTTTTTTTTTTTTTTTTTTTTGAAATACCATTTTGGGCCTTTTACTTCCCTTTCTCGTCATCGTATCACACTTTTACATTACTAAAGACTCTCTATTCGCCTCTGTACATGTGACAAGGATCCAATAACATTACGAACCACCCCAAAACTACAATTATCTCATTTTGTGTTGTACTAGTTTTTGCTCATCAATCTTTTAACATCAGCTTATTGTCGTAACGGTTTCAACCATGAGCGCATTGCCCATCATTTTAAAACCAATAAATCGACACTTGTGCAACCGTACAATAACCAGATACTTGCTATACCACTTTGGTTCAATTTCCTATGAAAGTTGATGTTCATAACATTTACATGCTCGGTGCCAAAATCATTCTAAAGATTTTATTGCCAATTGTGTATCGATCTAGTGACAAACTCATCAACTTGTATATATCTCAACTCGATCTGTTAATAACAGACCATCGGGTCCGTCTACAAATTAACTATGATTAAATCAGGAGCAAAATCTTCCCGACTTAATTTACACCATGACTTAGAGTCAAACTGAAATATGAAAATTCGTATTAGCAATGGTTTATAATCGATATGATTAGCGATATCATATTCATTACATCGATGCTGAAACAATGAATACACCAGGATAACTAAAAGACCGAAGGAAACAAACTTATAAAAAATTCTTGTTATTATGTCACTATTATGATCAAAAGTGATCAACTGACCATATCATGCTACTTGGTACGTATATGATTCTATATCACGTAAAAAGAATCGTATTGCATTAACATAAAAATTTACAAACTAATTTTAATTAGTTAACTTTGTTACAATATAACAATAAAGTTTAATAAAGATATAATCTTTACGAGTTATAATAACCGCTAACTACCAGTGTTCATGTGCGTTAATTAGTTACATGATATCGAGTTACAACCAAGAATTTCATAGTCTATGTTGAAGTTTGGCCCACTTCAATCCGAAGCAGCATAAGAAAACAATTCCCTCGGAAAGATCTTGATAAAAGCTTCTTATGATCAAATCACAGCAGTGTTCTTAAGGTAACGGTGCGACATGCCAGTACACACCCACCAAAACATCGTCACTCGAAACCTGTTAGCCCCCGACTCGTTTTCTTGCATACATCACACGGTTGATGCTACAAGCTTGTTTTTTAATTTCAATACTTGAAGATATTTGAAGGTAAAACAGTTATATCATCGTTAATTAGTGACCATCTAAAATGCAACGCTTCATTCGTAGACTCACATTATGTGGCTATGATTTCATATGGACGTTCTGTAGTAGGACTGTTGTAGAGTAGCCTTTTGAGGAAGTACGGTACCACGCTTGGAACATCAAGTTTGGGATTGCGCCCGTTTCCATAAAAGCCACACTCCGTTCGCCCATGCATTGAGTGGTTGATCTTGACACAGTTCGCTTGTATTGTTGTTGTTGTTTGTTGTCGTCGGTGTTGTGCCTCGGCAGTCCATATTTCTTCTCTAAGCGATTAAGAGATCAGATGTCTTTCACTCTATCGTTCATTCACGAAGTTTAGTATTTTGTAATTAAGAGATGTCGCTTAATTTGCTTATTAGTGTTTTGGACGTACGTATGGTGTGTAATAGTGCATGTCTTAACCTATATTTATAGTATTTATTATGTAATTAACGTTAATTTGTCAGGCAAAAGATTTTTTTTGTTGGGATAACTCAAGGCATGTAGGTTTAGGAATTTTGTACGTGATTTGTGGCACGGGTAAATATCGTAGCATGGAAAATGCTTGAAAATAAAAAATGGAAAGTCTAAACATAATAAATAGATTCAAGATTCGAAAAATAATGTGTAATTAATTGAGGATAATATACAATCTTTATTTACTATTAATTCCTTTTAACTAAGCCACATTAATTTTCACTCAAAAAAATAAATAATAATAACATTAATTTATAGTGGACTTTAAATTTATCGTTATTTGACATTTACGTTAATTAAACTGTCATTTGTTTTATAATCGATCACTATTAATTACAAGCCTAAACTCCTTTACAATACATATATAATAAATGATCACTTCCTTCTGTTCCTTTAGTCGCAACCTTTTGGTTC
>PYUH01000016.1:927736-939680 GCA_016808085.1 Suaeda aralocaspica
AACCAGCTTCAAGTTCACTTTCAGCTTTACTTGCTCGCTCAATTCATTAAGAACCTGACTCTTCAACTTTTCATTCTCCTGGACAATTGAGGCACTCCAGAATTACTTCTTCAGACCCACCATTCGAAGAACTTGACTCTTCTTGATCAACTTCAGCAGCCCGGAACATGTATTAAGCTGTTTCAGACCTTCCTGGTGATTCCAATACCTTGTGAACTCGATCCCTGACACTGTCAGGATCAAAAAAGAACGATTCAGTTGTGAAGCATCAGGTGTGTCAGGTTCAGAACTGGAAGCAGCATCATCAGTCAGTGCATATGGTGCTGATCAGGAAATGCTTGCGCCATTGTACGATGAGCATGACGGAGTCTCCAGTGGCATGATTTTACCTTTCAGCCAATGCACGATAAGCTCTGTAGAACTCCTCAACAAGCTTCATAAGCTCAGGACGCTTTTATAATACATTTCCGCCCTCCTAGCAAATGAATCAGCGTCCTCCTCAATGAGTTTAATCATTGCCTTTACTTTGCTATCCATGTCTGTCCAAACAACAACAAAAAAAACTCGATAAACATAAACTGCTAACATCCATTTTCCAAGTATATACTCCTAACAAAACCAACATAATAGATATGCGCGTTTTCTAATAGAAAGACCATTTAGATCCAACAATTCCTTAACCATCTCATTATGGAAAAGGGGGAAAATAACTGCAACTACACTATGCTGTAAAAATACCACAACTTAATGGAGACATGACAATCAGCATCCTCGCACATTGGTGACACACAAATCATACCGTTTCTTAATCAAATACATAAACACATAACAAGAACAAAATTAGGACAAACAACTTTTTTTTTTTTTTTTTTTTTTTTTGTGTGTGTTGTCCTTAATTTTGTTCTTGTTATGTGTGTTAATGTATTTGATTAAGAAACGGTATGATTTGTGTGTCACCAATGTCGAGGTATATGCTATTGTCATGTCTCCATTAATGTTGATGGTATTTTTACAGCATAGTGTAGTTTGCAGTTATTTTCCCCCTTTTCCATAATGAGATGGTTAAGGAATTGTTGGATCTAAATGGTCTTTCTATTATTGAAAACGCGCATATCTATTATGTTGGTTTTGTTAGGAGTATATACTTGGAAAATGGATGTTAGCAGTTTATGTTTATCGAAGTTTTTTTTGTTGTTGTTTGGACAGACATGGATAGCAAAGTAAAGGCAATGATTAAACTCATTGAGGAGGACGCTGATTCATTTGCTAGGAGGGCGGAAATGTATTATAAGAAGCGTCCTGAGCTTATGAAGCTTGTTGAGGAGTTCTACAGAGCTTATCGTGCATTGGCTGAAAGGTATAATCATGCCACTGGAGAGCTCCGTCATGCTCATCGTACAATGGCGCAAGCATTTCCTGATCAAGCACCATATGCACTGACTGATGATGCTGCTTCCAGTTCTGAACCTGACACACCTGATGCTTCACAACTGAATCGTTCTTTTTTTGATCCTGATCAGTGTCAGGGATCGAGTTCACAAGGTAGTGGAATCACCAGGAAGGGTCTGAAACAGCTTAATGACATGTTCCGGGCTGCTGAAGTTGATCAAGAAGAGTCAAGTTCTTCGAATGGTGGGTCTGAAGAAGTTAATTCTGGAGTGCCTCAATTGTCCAAGGAGAATGAAAAGTTGAAGAGTCAGGTTCTTAATGAATCTGAGCGAGCAAGTAAAGCTGAAAGTGAACTTGAAGCTGTTAAGCAAGCACTTGCTGAGCGTGAAGCTGAAAGGGATAACATTCTCCTCCAATATCAGCAAATTCTTGATAAACTATCTTTTCTCAAGAAAGATCTTGATAATGCCCAGAACAATTCCAAAGATATTGATGGGCTTGTGACTGAAGCAAGGACTGAAATTGAAGCCTTGAAGGAGGCCCTAACTAAAATGGAAGCTGAAAGGGATGATAGTTTTCTGCGTTACAGACTAACATTGGAGAAGCTATCTGCTACTGAAAGCTCACTCTCTCAAGCACGGGACGATTCAGCAATGTTGAGCAAGCGAGCTGATGATGCGGAACAAGAATCTCAAAATTTAAAGCAAGAACTTGCAAAATTACATGCTGAAAAAGAAGCTGCTGAGCATAACTACAACAAGTGTCTAGAAGAGATAGCGGCTTTGCAAAGAAAACTTGCAGGGGCTATGGAGAGCTTAAAAGTGCTCAGTGAGCAGTCTGAAAAGGCAGGAAGTGAGCTAAATACCTTGAAGGAAGAAATTGCCAGAGTAACCGAGGATAAAGAAACCGTGGCTCGGCAATACAAGCAGAGCTTGGAAACGATTTCGAAACTGCAGCTCGAGTTGAGTGAAGCTCAGGCAGATAATATCCGTTTGAACTCTCAGATTTTGTTGGCCACAGCTAAACTGAAGGGTGCTGAGGATAAGTGTGATTTGATGGACCAAATGAATGAATGTCTGCGGTTGGAAGCTCAAAAGTTGGTGCAAAAAATTGCTGTAGCAGATAGGGAACTTTTAGAGAAGGAGACTGAACTGGAAAAATTGACCGTCAGTTTAAAAGAGGAGCACTCCCAATTTGTTGAAACCGAAGCTACTTTACGTTCCCTTCAGGATCTGCACTCTCAATCCCAAGAACAGCAGAGAGCTCTCACAATGGAACTAAAAAACGGGCTTCAAATGATGAAGGACCTTGAGAATTCCAAGCAGGATCTTGAAGAAGAGATTCAGCGAGTAAGAGATGAAAACCACACCTTGAATGATTTGAAATCCTCGGTTATGTCACAACAAAATCTTCAAGATGAGATGTCAAGAATGAAGGAGATGAAAGAGAAGCTTGAAGCTGAGGTTAAGCGCCTAGCAGAGCTAAATGATACTCTCCAGCTTCAGGTTCACAATTTAAAAGAAGAAATTGAGAGTTCATTCAAGAGGTACCAGGCTCTCATGCTGCAAGTGGAATCTGTTGGTTTAGATCCAGAATCTTTTGCATCTTCAGTCAAGAGCTTGCAAGATGAGAATTCAAGGCTTATAGAGATCTCTATGAAGGATAGAGAGGAAACTGAAAATCTTGTCAAAAAGTTACAAAACATGGAAGAGCTTCTTAGAAAGAATGCAAATTTGGAGACCTCGTTGTGGGAGGTGAATGCCGAGCTGCAAAAATCAAAGGAGAAAGCCCAATTTTTGCAGGAATCTTGTTGTGATTTGAATGATGACAAGTCTTCCCTTGTTTCAGAAAAAGCTGCCCTTTTTTCCCAACTACAATCAATCACTGAAACTATGCAGAATCTTCTTGATAAGAATACCTTGCTGCATAATTCTCTTTCTGGTGCAAATGCTGAGCTGGAAGGTTTACGAGCTAAATCAAAGGGACTTGAAGATTTTTGTCAGTTTCTCACTAGCGAAAGGTCAAACCTTCTGGCTGAGAGAAATAGCCTGGTTTCTCGGTTGGAGAATGTGGAGCAGAAACTGGAGAAGTTAGAAATGAGATTCACAAACTTAGAAGATAAGTATTTGGATCTCGAAAAGGAGAAGCAATCGACTCTTACCCAAGTACAAGACTTGAGGATATCACTTGATATTGAAAGGCATGAGAGAGCAAGTCTTGTGTTGACAAGTGAATCAAGATTATCGGGATTAGAGGGCTGCATCAGTGATCTGAAAAAAGAAAACAAGTACAGGAAGAATGAATTCGAAGAGCAACTAGAAAAGGCTGTAAATGCTCAGGTTGAGATTTTCATCTTGCAGAAATTCATTCAAGATATGGAAGACAAAAACTATTCACTTTTCATTGAGTGTCAGAGACACATTGAAGCAGCTAAATATTCGGAGAAGCTGATTACAGAATTAGAGAGTGAGAACATGATTCAAGAGGTGGAATCTGAGTTCTTGTTAGATAAAATTCAAACATTTAGGACAGGAATTAGTCAAGTTCTGAAAGCCCTTGAGATTATACAAGGCAGTGGCATTGAAGAAGAGCAGAGTTTTGTTCCTTTGATACTTTCTAGCATCAAAGACATGAAACTGTCTTTATCCGAAATGAAGGATGAGAATCAGAAGATTTTGCTTGACAAATCGATCATGACAGCAGTACTTGGTCAGCTTCATGTTGAATGCTCAGAGCTTTCTTCCAGGAAGACCACTCTTGAGCAGGAATCTCTGTCATTGTCTCAAAAACTTGGGATGGTTGAAGATGAGAAACTTCAGCTTCTTGAGAGGAGCACGCAGCTGAATGTAGAACTGGAAGAGAGGGAGAAAAGGGAAAAAATGTTGTATGCCAAACTGGAAGATCTGCTTATTAAACAGAGAGATTTGCAAAGTTTGTATTCTACTCTTCAGGAGGAGAATCTGAATGCCTTCGAACAAAGCAGTTCACTGAAGGAGGAGCTATTTCACATTAAAAAGGAAAACAGTATTCTAGAAGAGAGTAGTTGTGAAATTCTTGTCGAGGCTTTAGCTTTCAATTTGCAGTCTGTGGTCTTGAAGAGCTACGGAGTTGAGAAAGCTTCGGAAATGGACATAATTTTAGAAGAGCTAAATTCCCTTGGAAAATCATACAGGAATCTTGAAGCTGAGTCGAGAAGATTGGAGGAGAAACTGTTAGTGAAGGAAATGGAAAATGTGAGTCTGAATTCATCATTGAAAGCAATGGAAGATGCACAGCAAGAATTCAGTGCTCGTAATGATCTGTTGATACGCGAACTTTCTGATGGACAGGAGTTGTTGAATAAAAAAGAAAAAGAACTTTCAGAAGTGGGGATAAAACTTAAAGCTTCAGAGAATGTAAATGTAGAATTGTGTTGCACTGTTCAGTGTCTTGAAAAAGATTACGAGAACTTGGAAATTATGAGGTCTGTTTTAGAGCAACAGATGGGTGAACTATCTGAAAATAACAAGTATCAGGAAAAGGAAATTGTATGTCTTCAAGATGTTAATGGAAACTTGGAATCTGAAGTAGGCAAACTACATGAAGAAATGGAAGAATACAAGATCAGAGAAGTAATCTTAGTTTCAGAGCTGCAGGAAAAACGCAATGAATTTGAACTGTGGGAGGCTGAGGCATCTTCCTTTTATTTTGATCTTCAGATTTCTTCCATACGCGAGGTTCTGCTTGAAAACCAGGTTCATGATCTTAGCAGCTTATGTGAGAGCCTTGAAGATGTAAATAATAAAAAATGTTTGGAAATTGAGAGTATGAAACGAAGAGTTACTTCACTGGAAAGTGAAGCGGAGGCTCTCAGATCCCATCTGACCTCATACGATCCACTCATATCCTCTCTCAAGGATAACATTGCATTGCTTGAGCAAAATCCAGTATTGCAGTCAAAATTACGTTTAGCAAATCAGGTGACAATTTTATCCCCTTTTCTGTTTGCTGTTTCATTATTTCAGAACTACTTGTTTATGTACCTGAATAACATCTCGGGTTTAATGTTGTTAATGGCTTCTTTTGTTACATTGGTATATAGCATTTCGAAGACTACTTAATCCTTTAAGAACCTTTTTCTGACTTTCTTGGTATTGGAATTTGTTACTTGTAAATGGTAACTTTGTTTATGTGAAATTGTGAATAACTGAATATAACTGAACTTGACTTTGTACGGGTTGACGTAGCAAACAATGCTATAGTATCTGTCTAAACATTGATACATCTGGATCTTCGCAAAGATGCCATGTGTTGCAGCTAAAATCTGTAGACTTCCTTTATTATGGAATAAGTTTAGCCCTTTTTTAAGTGTACATAAGTTTTACCAAACATGTAAAAGTTTGCAACTCCTTTTCTTACCATTCCTGTGACCTTTTAATTTTTTATTTCTCATATGTGATGAAAAGATTGATGTGATTTATACTTTACTGATTGCACTTGTCAAATTAACTCATCTATTATGGAGTGAACTTTATGGTGCGTTTAATGGAGTGATGAAGAAATACTCTCTTGAAGGACAAAGAGTGAAAATGTCACACATTAGTCTCATGCTCTCAAGACTCTTACTGTAATACTTCAAAGTATGTGTACTGGTAATCTAATATGAATTATGGTTTGCAGGAAAATATTGACCAGAGTGAGGAAGGCACAGCATCAGACAAGGTTTCCTCTGAGATGAAAAAACTGCAGCGCAGAATTAAGGTGGTAGAAGACATACTGCAAAAGGAAAGGGAGAGGTCTGTCATGCAAGAACAAGAAAACTCCAACCTCAGAATTGAAGCCGCACTGAAAGAAATCGAAGTCCTAAAATCAAGAATTAACTCCCATCATTATCTAGAGGAGCATCGACGCAGTAGTCGTGTATCTGTATCTGAAGCTATTGAAGTCAAAAGTGGCACCGAGATGAAGGACATACCACTTGACCAAGCTTCAGGTCGGTCTTACATGAGCCAGAGAGGCAGTGCTACATCTGATGATCAAATGCTAGAACTATGGGAAGCAGCCGAGCAGGACAACTCTCATGATTTGATTGGTGAGGTGCAAGAGCAAGGAACTAATACCGTAGAGGATGAAATTGCAGACCAAATTACCTTTAATCCAACTCCAGAGACACTGTTTGAGAAGGAGTTGGGAGTTGATAGTTTTGAAACGTTGAGGAGTACCCAATCAACTAAAATTGGAAACAAGAAAAAGGTGTTAGAGAAACTTGCTGCTGATTCCCAGAAGTTGATAGGCTTGCAGGTTTTAGTTCAAGAAATGAAGAAAAAAATGGAGCCGAAGAATATGAGGAAAAAAAGTGAAGATGTTGAATGTGAAACTTTTAGGGGGCAGTTGCAGGACATGGAGAGCTCTTTAGTCCAATTAGTGGACATTAATTCCGAATTAATCAAGAACACAGAGAAGAGCTCGATGACTTCAGAGGCAAGGGTCGAGAGAATTTCAGATGAAGCCGAGAATACCTGGCGTAAAAGTCATTCAGAGCAAGTACTTAAAGAAGCAGAAAATATTGAAAGATTGGAGCAAGAACTGCAGAAAATGCAGTATCTTTTGCTGAGGCTAAAGGATGAAAAGAAGAGCAGAGGTAGAGAGGGTGGTTCCCGTGGCAGTGCATCTGCTGTGTTGAGACAGTTCTTTTACAGTCGTGTGCGCAAGAATAAAAAGCCTAAGAAGCCACGATTCTGTAGTTGCTTGAGATCTACACCTACCAAAAGCTAAGGTACTCAATTTGTTTAATTGTGTTGCTTGCATTTTTAGAGGCATTTTTCGCTCTACTTTGCAGGGTCTGTTCTTTCCGCAGGTTGCTCTGTAGTTTCTAGACTTCGTAGATGCTGATATAATTAACTAGATTCCTGAATGTTTCTGATTTGTAGTGTGATTGGATTTGTATTTATTGTGTTTGCTATGTTCTTAAGCTGGATTATTCTATGCTATAAATTATCAATGTTTCTCTAATTATTTATGTACTAAGTATTTAAGTAAGAAGGTCCAATAAATATGAGACCAAGCTTTTAGGAAAATTCTGTTCTTGAATTTCTGCTTTAACCCTATGTGACATAATTATTGATTATAAAGTTGCTTGAAAATGCTCACTCATTAATTTGCTACTTGTTTTTGTCACTTTACCAATTTGCTCATTCTGAATCCTCATTTGCAAGACATTAGTGTTTAGGTTCGTCTCTCTGCTACGTCCCATTAGCACTAGATTTACATTTTGCACATTTCAGCCTTACAGGATTATAGTTTGCAGAATGTTAATTAGCGGAACGAATTAGGTTGTGTTGCTTTCGAATCTTAAATATTAGATTTTTGTTGTAAGCAGTACCTTTCAAAGTAATAGTAACTTGAGCCTACATATATTAGATCTTTGTAACTTTGTTGGCTAAGCTTCTTGTCCTATACTTGAAAGTTCAATTTGAAATTTCCGCTTCAGATGTTTTATCAACCAATCACAATACATCCTATAGGAAAAATGGCAAAGAAGTTTCATCTTAAAGGAAAAACGGTGGAGAATTAATCATCTCCTTGATACTGTCAAATGAAATAAAATCTGGAAAGTTAATTATTAGGTGTATGAACCCAAACATCTTGCCTCGCAATGTCGATTAACTGAGTGAGTCCGAGTTAGTTAGTCAGGCCATAAGATTGCTCCAATGCATGGAACACTTCCTGATCATCACATCAAGGGTGCCCTTGACGTGATGACTGATGATCGAGTCCATACTGCTCCACCTTCCATTCTTTCCATTTTCTCATTATCTGCCTTTTTGTATTGTGGTTAACGGAGAGGCATTTGGAAGGTGCTAACTCCATCCTCTTTGGCCTGTAATTTAGCTTTTCTAACAGCTTGATCTTCTTTCTGATCAGTTGAGTGTACAAGCGAGTGAGTGAAAGCTGAATCGAAGAACCACTTCAAGGCCATTTTTGGAGAAAGGAGAAATTAGTGTGGGATTTGAGTTATAAAGAGTGTATTAAGTTAAAAATGGGAAGACTATCACATTTCTATAAAGTTCTAAGGCATATTACTTATACTTACCAAAATCAGTAGGGATGTTAACGAGCCAAGTCGAGTTGTAGCTTATTTGAGTTAAACTTGATAAATATTAACAGAGCTCGAATCGAGCTTTAGCATAACCAAGTTTTCAAATTTTTTGTTTTAGCCGATTGGCTCGTTTAAATTTTCATTGTTCGATCTTGATTCGTTTAAGTTCGTTTATTTTTCAACCTCGAGCTCAAGTCAAGCTTATGATTATATGAATAAACAAGTCTTACACATAGTTTTTCATCATCCCATTACTAAACATTTGGGAAGTCTACTAGTCAAGGAAATAGGTTATTAGTTAAATATTTCCAGTTCTAAAATTTAGCTTATTTTGTGATACTCACTATAAATGAAATATACTGCCTAAAACAATTGTAAAGGTCATTAAAGTTCGGGCATGAACGAGCTTTAAGTACACTATAAATAGGGTATAAGCAAGCTTAAAAATGAACTTAAACGAGTTGTTTGCAAGCCTTAACAAGCCGAGTAATAGGTTGTTTTGAGTAAATCTTGTTTATTAATCGAGCTTGAAAATTTTATTCAAGCTTATATATTTATATACAAATGGGCTTTGACCGAGTTTTGATTGAGCTTGTTTGCAAGTTTTTGACGAGTGTATCGGCTTGTTGACATCCCTAGGTCTCATGTTCATGTAATATCAATTGATAAATATAATGTGCTCTCAAAAACATAGAAATAAAACAAACTAAAAAATAAGTCTAAAAGAACAGGAGAACATGACATAAGTGTACGTGCCTTTAGATAAGAAAATTCGAGTATTATACATCTATCTACACTGTAAAACACTATGGGGAAATTTTCAATTCCCTATGATCTGATCATAAAATTTGTTTGTTGATGGTTTGTATGTTTTTCAACGACCACTTCCTAAAGCCTTTATGCAAGTATAAGTTTCGCCTGATCAAAAAAATTACAGAAAGGTAACAAATAAATTAATTCGTATCAAATTTTGTAATCATAAGTCGTAAACAATATCATACTTTGATATTTGCTAATTGTAAATGACCCGAAACATCACCAGAGCCAAAAATTTGTACATAGTATACTTTAATGCTATGCATAACAGCATTTGTTGCTGTTGATGGAAATGTTTTTCGACTATATATGTGAATACTAATTGTATAATGGAAAATAACAAAGTTCAAATATAACTAAATTAATGTGATGGAAAAAAAAAGAAACAATATTGTTCAATGTGCATATTATATTTAAATAATGTGTACTTGTATGTCTTCAACATGTAATTTTAGATGAACAATCCACACACTATAAGTCGACATTATAACAAGTCTCTGCTAACACCGTCTTACGCTATTTAGTGGTCATACAAAATAAAACCGTCTTATATGAGTTTTATATAAAAATTAAATGCACGTTCCTATTTACAAATTAATGTCCCTCTACAAAAAATAAATAAATAAATAAATAATTACAATTTCATGTTATGTTGATCACCTTTCAATAATACACTTTCCTTGGCAAAGTGGAGATATTTTAATCCAGATTTTCTATTTTATCATAAAAGAAGAGTGTATTTTGATATCTATTTGACCAAATTATCACGATGTCAATTCAAATACTCCGTACAAGATTTTACATTTAGTTTTGATTATATGTAGGAGATTGGAAATTTCTTGATAAATAATAATTATTATGAAATGAAAATTGATTTCAAATTCTCTTCAATAAATAGTTATGACGTGTCCTCAATCAAGTCCAAGCATGCGTCTTAAATCATGAGTGGCTGATCCATCGATGGTACGAATCAATGAAAATGATGGTAAAGGAAGAGAGTTTGGTGAAGGCGATATAACAAAAGTTGATCCAGCATAAACACCAACTCCAACTGAGGGTTTTGTAAGGGATTTTTTTGATTTTGAGGTATTAATAAATTTTGAGTTGTTACCTACTCTATAATCAATATCTATCCTTTTACTTGCCATGATATTCAAAATATCATAATCTTTAACATCATTTTTAAGCGATTCTCCTCTATGATTTTTTGCCGATGTTTTCATTTCTCTATGTGTGCATGATATCCTTTTCATCTTTTTTTCATTGTTGATCTTGGAAGCTAATATCTTGCGTCTTCGTCCAAGGTTATTACCAACATTGTAATATCTAGCCCTTTGATTACCTAACATTTTAGGTAAAGTTGCTTGATCAGCTAACCTATCTTGAGCATGTAATTGCTTTGTTCCCATATCTAAAAATTCTTGAATATTTCTTGGTTATATGTAATAAATTCTTTTTACACAAAATCATGTATGTAACTCAGTCGAACAATGCGGGGCCTCAAAAAAGAGCTTAAATATGACATGAGATATACACAATTTGGGATACGTTATCAAGCAATTGTGGCCCTCTCGTGCGATCAGAATGAGGGATTACTCCTCTCTCTCCCTCCTTTTAAGAAAGAGAGAGAAAGACGTGGAGAAGAACAAGATATGTGATTGTTTTTGTTTGGATTATTGTTATTTTTGTTTGAAGTTTGCAAATATTAACATTATATATATTTTGCATTACATTTGGAAAACTATTTTATCTTTAATATGAGAAGGCTGTGTGGTTTAGAATGTATGGAGAAAAAAAAATTGTGGTCTTAGTGAAATAACATTCAATTATAGATAATTTTCGTGACAAATGTTAGTTGTGTACACAAGGATAATAAGACAAATAAAAAATGATGTTCTTAGATTTATCTCAATTATACCCTACATTTTAGCTTTATCTAAGTTGTATCTAAGTGCTTTTAAAATTTTCAATTGTGCCCTTCAATTAATCTAATTTTCTAAGCATTGTCCCTTGATGTACTGTCACCCTTTTACAATGTTCATTAAATTTATTTAGTTTTTTTTTTTCATTTTTTGACGACTCTTTTTTTAATTCTACGATTTATCAACAAATGTTTTTGCCCAAAATCAAAAATCAAAATAAGAACAAATTCAACTAAAATGATTAAAATGGTGAAGCTAGGGTATGACCTAGAAAAGTGTATATATATATATGTATATCAACGAGCCGACTAGACAAGAAAGTGGTGGTTTTGGTTACACTTGTTTTTTACGATTTATAATGCACATGTCTAAACATCAATAACTATCGCTACTTTACATCTACATAATTCTAATAAGATCTCATACAATATATATATAAATTTGTTGCTACTAAATTTCAAGTCAAAGTCAACGACAAGCAATTAAGTAAACAAATGATATTTTATTAATAATTTGAATGTAGGTACAATCACTGTAAACAATTTATAGAAAATAAATTAAGTCTTTTGTTTCTGTTCCCCTGTTGTTGGATGACACCTGTCAACGTCAACCGGATTTGTACGACAATGTTTGAGTGAGGGTTGATCAGCTTTAATCTCACTTTGAATGTGTTTGAGTGCCACCTGTACAATCTGCACAATTTGATAGTGCTTGTATATATATATATATATATATATAT